>MU278599.1:0-70212 GCA_022385745.1 Cubamyces sp. BRFM 1775
GAGCCCACACAAGCCTTTCGCGAGCTCACTGGCGTTCGTGATCAAAGGGCGCGCGAGACCAGCCGCGAGACGTCCTGCAAGAAATCCTGGTTTATGATTAGACGCCCCCAGTTGATGGGTTACCCAAAGGAGGTGGTACTGGGCGTCTGCCCTCCGGTCCCCGCTATTTACCAATGTTTGGTGCCAGCCGCCGCTGAGAGGTGAGGGGGGTTCACAGTTCAAGGATTCAACACGTGACATGCATTTCGGGATTAAGCGCTTAACCATTTCTCGTACAAAACATAGACCCTACTGTCGGGATATCGCCCCCTCACCTCGAAGCGGGCGGTGGGTAGGAGCCTGGTGCGAGCTCCAAATACCGTATGGTTGGGGTACGAAAAGAGTCATGGCACATGCGCGATGATGAGCCTGAGCGGTTGTTGCTCGGCGCTCAAAGGCGCTCAAGCGCTCAATATTAATCGCGAGAAAATTATCGCACAGCCACATTACTTACTTTCGCTTATGACGATGATGATCCCCTTAGGCTGGAGGCTGGTATACTGACGACCAACGGAGCTATCCTCATACACACAATTTAGATGCTGGAATGGAAGATTGAAACATACACAATCCCCAAGCGTACGCAAATACTCTTGAACTGGATCGGCACTGTCACGCAGCAACACCTAGGAAGAGACTCACAAGCTAAGTCGTAGCACTTGAACGCAGTGGCTAACTCCCGACAGGCTCTTCACAGATCTCCTCCGAACGATGATTTGAGATAATGGATATATACGGCATGTGCGACATAGCTGTGCTTCGTTACGGATCATGACGCTATGCGTCACAAACACGGCAGATTGGAGCTTATCCCAGCTACACCGCATTCGCGCGGCGACGCCAGTCCTCGCTCGGCGTCGTTCGAAACGGTTTGAGCCAAGACCCCCGCCGGGACGCCTCGGACAGCCCCACGGAACGTGTATACAAGTCGCTCAGAAGATTGCCATCGCGCCAGCCAGCACGCAGCCGACCACCGTAAGTGCACCAGCCACCAGACCTCTCGGTATCTGCAGCTCAGTTGACGCACGACTAGAGTTTGTGGACGCCACTGATCAGACAACGTACCACCATGATCGATGTGGGGACTTACTTCGGCACTGCGGCGGTGAAGACGTGGCCTGCGAAGGTGGTCACTACGGCGGGACCTGCTGTGCCCGTAGCTACCGTGATCGCTGGGCCGCCAATGGAGGAGACGACTACTAGAGGAGTATTGGAAACGACTGGTTGGCGTGCCAGTCTTGGTCAACACGAAATAAACTCGTCGAGGGGTTAGTAACGTACCTGGCGTGATGATCGTTAGTTCAGTCTGCGTCGTGAAAGGCGGCCCGGGGGCCACTATCGCGGCTTCCGCCCCGACCCAGAACGCTAATCCGATTGTGAGCAAACGAGGTACCTAGAAGTAACTGAGGAGACTCACCTTCAGCGCTCATATACTCCTGCAGGCCAACTTCGCGTCCAAATCCATGAATGGGCGTTCAGAGCAAGATATTGAAGAACCTGATACTCACCTGACGAGACAATCTCTGCAGAATGCGCCTGAATCACGGATATGGCTTTACTAGGAAGCGCCGATAGTATAGAGCCGGCGTCGGGGCTATCCAAGTCAATGGTAGCCGCTGATGAAAAGATTAATCCGTTCAGAACCATGCAATTGCGGCGGAGCTTATGAAAGAAGTGTACGAACGGACGCCAGGAATGCTCAATGACAAATCTGCATCGGACAAAATGTCAATGTCGATCCAGGACGTTTAGCACGGATGCAACGAACATACGAGGAGTATTCGGGTCAACATACTGTGTCTACAGAAATATATACGAGGGTAGGCTCACCTGAACTATCGCCGTCATCACGCCTTCCTGGGGCAGCCCTCGCCCCGAGAACAAGCAGACCGAACGCCGCGACCAGATGCACATACATCATCATCATCATGACTGTGAAAGAAGAAGAAGAAAATAAAGAGCGAGCACCAGGCTGCAGTTGAATGAGAGGGAGCGGACAAACGACGGTAGCTACAGCCGAATTTCACGTTATGTATTATAGGTGTCCCCATGTGTGAGCAGTTGCCGTGCGGATGCATTTTAATTAGTTGCTTGTGTTGTGCCAAGTGCTGTACATGGAACAACGGAGGGGTACGTCGACCAGCCGTTGACCTGACCGCGACCACGCATCCTTGTTCGCAGTCTGCAGCGTACCGCACGCTGAACGTCCCAGAAAGGTGAAGCAGAGGACATACGGATCGTCAAACAGAATCCGAGTGGCAGTTGCTATCATTGTCGTGAGGTCCGTACGGACAGCCCATCATCAAACCGGATTGCCGCTTGGGAGCGGCTGTACTTTGCTAGATCCCGCACAGGTCGATGACTAGACACGTCGTCAGCATAGTGTACCTCCTGGGAATGATTAAGTCGAACAGATGCGGTGAATGGCCACTCATTGCATCCATCTCTGGCGCCATTGCGGGACCGGTGCCTGCCGAACGATGCGGCATCACGATAAGGCTGGGAGCCATAGGGGGCCACAATGGGAAGGGATGACGAGCGTCAGAGATAAGATGCATAGCCCTAGAAGCTCATAATACGCCGGTGCGCTTGATTCCATACTCTGTAGGTCCACTTTGCTCGGCGGGGTCTGGCTGCAAGTCGGATGCGCCGCATACGACGGTGCAGCAGGCCTAGCTTCATCGAAGAGCTTTGCACGCTAGGAAGTAATTCCCAGATATTGATCGAACTTCGATATAGTGTCGAAAGCAGTAGCAGCAGCGATAGTGAGGATCAATGCCAAGGAGCACAGTAAATTGTCATGGTGCTGGACAAGAAGCGATTCACTGGCCCTGGAATTCGTGGCGGTGAGAATTTCGACACAGCCACACTGAATGCCTCCGATAGGCGCCCAAGTACGTTCCATACCTGGACCACTACCTTGCAAACCGTTACCGCTCTTGACTACCTCAAAAGCATTCGCTACACGCAAAAATACTCACAGCAGTATATCTACATGACGGGCTACTTGAGACACGCGATACAGGGACGCAACCGCCAAGGCTGCTCGGTGCCCAGGTCTTGATTATACAAGAGGCAAATGACGCCGAGCCGCGATACGTGGGCTTCCCCCATCCATGTTCTCTCATATGAGCGTATCAAATCCAACGGGGAGGTGAACACGATGAAGTCCACTGAAAAATCATTGCGTTTACAGTACAGCCATTGCGCCTACAGCTATGCTGCCGACTATCGTCAAGACGCCCACCACCAATGCTCGTGGTACTCGCAGGTCCGTCACCGCGTGGCTAATACAGAATACAATCTCATCAGAATACTGAAGCGCACTCTCTCTGGACATGACCGTTGCACGCACTTTGTTCTTGATTCTGGGACAGCGGTGAAGACCTGCCCCGCGAACTCGGTCGTGAAGTTGGCCACGACGGCGCCGCCTGTCGCGAGGGTGACCCCTGCGCCGCCTATAGAGGAAACCTCGACGATCGGAGTACCAGAGACCTCTGGACGAAATCACCTGAGGAGGGGTATAGTAAGGTGATGGGGGATGAACTTACCTGCTATGAACACGGAGACTTGTGTCGCCGTTGCGGGTATCTTTGTGAGGGCTTGCGAGTACACGAACCCGGCTGGTCCGAAGGTGCGTTAGTGTATCGGGGGCGCCAGAAGTGTAGCCTCGGCCAACGTGCTTACCCTTCGCTTGCGCTATTGCTGATGTGAGAACTGCATAAAGCGTACCCGGTCAGCCAAAGAGATACTCCGTCCAGTGGCGCCACGTCCACTCACCCGGTACCGCTGTGGCAATGGCTTGGGAGTCCGCCTGGAGGATGGAGAGTGCCTCTTCGGCCGCGATCGTCTCTCCGGGTGCTAAGGGAGCGACGTGTGAGTGCGTCCGGGATACTCTTTGAGGCAAACATTCACTGACCTATGCCAGGGATAGTGAGGACTCCCACTGCAGGATGTACATCAGCATACTGTCTCCGTCGCGGTTGCCATGGAGAACTCACCTCCAGGGAGGGTTATCCCGGCTATTGAACCAGTATGCGTCAGCGCGCTCTAACGGAGCATCTTGAACACGAGACAGAGCTTCCTCACCGTCGTCGCGCTTCGCGGGTGCGGCCCGTGCGCCAAGAACAAGGAGAGAGAGCGCCGCAATTGACTTCGCGTACATGATGAACAGAAGAACTCAAGAAGAAAGCGAAGGGTAGCACCAGGCTAGATGAAATGAAGGAAACGTGCAAGAAGAGGCTCAAAAACGAGGCGAAAACCTGGTAAGTCTTTCGTCCTGATTTTATAGTAGCAAGCCCTGCGCCTCACAACAATCCTGAGCCATGCCATGTTGACAGACCTGTGCTCATTGCGACTCAGAGTACACAGTTCACTACTATTCGACAGGCATCGAAAGCTGCGGGCCGTGGTGGATGCATCCACCAAGGATGAACTGTCACTGTATACGCCGCGCGTCACTGTTCGCAGTCTCCTCATCTTATGGCTCTACCATTTGGCTGTACTAGTGGCCCCCTGCGCATGCTGATCATGATGCTAGGCACATACAGTGTATAGACGGATACACCTAACAGAGCGTCCCCGGGAATAGTTGACAGTTCCCATCATATGTCATCATGACATGGCCATCCCTCATCTCATCATCCAGCGCCTTGGGAAGTCGAGAAGCTACCGGCGAAACCACACTTCGAACCAAAACTTACACCACGCAGTCTGATTGGACTTTCCCAGAAGTCCTCCGTGCGTAAGGCCGCGGCTTTTTGGACGCCTGCACGTTCGTCCTCGACCCTTCCGACGTGGCCTCCTAGGAAGTGCGTCTCTCTGACGCAGGGCGAAGTTGCGAAACCTCTAGGCCTCAAGGTTCAACATTCCAATGTTCAAGGACAGGCAGGAAGAACGGCTAGGAACACGCGACCCAGCCCTACCAGGACACAACGGAGTGTATTCATGATTGATTGATGGTGCTGTCACTAATACCGTTTCACATCAGTTCTGGATCCGTCGCCACCATAAAGCCGCCGTCCTCCGCTCTTCGCAATTGAACGAGAGTGAACAAGACGCCGATCTAGGTTCGCTGCCGTCACGCCGCGTGAGAGGACCATGCAAAATCTCCCATTCCTGTCCAGTCTAGAGTTCGAGGGACGAAAGAAAGTGCTATTACATGCGGGATGCATATATTAAGAAGCCGAGAAGGTGCGCAGAACCGAAACATCGCGTCAGGTGGCCACGACAAGGGGTAACAGGTATCATGCAATGGTATGAACGGGGCCCAGGGGCTGCCCCGCTGTGCGGCGAGCGCTCGCATGTCCGGTCACCACCATCAGCGTCCGTTTTAGAACTCGACAGATCACAACGTAACGACGGCGCCGAGGACAACACCACCAACGACCGCGGCGGCGCTGAGCATCAAGGACTTGTCGAGAACGACGCCCTGCATGCCGTGGCTGGAACGCAGAACTCCGTCAGCACATCGCTGGGCAGCCAGTGGCCTAGGTAACTCACTTGGGCTTGTTGGTGGCAGTGCCGTTGGTCGCGGACGTGCCGTTCGCAGTGCTGGTGCCAGTGGCAGTCGAGTTGCCAGCTGCCGTCGAGTTGGACGACGTCGAGTTACCCGACGCCGCGGTCCCGGTCGCAACACCAGAGGTGGCCGTGCCCGTCGCAGTGCCGTTCGTCGCAGCAGTGCCAGTGGCAGCAGCGGTGGAGTTCGCGTCTAAGAAGTATGATCAATGCATGCCCTAGAACAAGATACTGAAGGCTTACCGGTGGCGGAGGACGCAGCGTTAGCAGCGAGCGCCATGAGGGCGATGGTGCAGAGGGAAGTCTTGAACTGCATGGCTGCTGAGAGAGGTAGGGCTGGGGAAAGCGAACGGGAGAGGAAGTGTCGACGAGGGAGTGGGAGAGATGGTCGGCTGACGGACCTGGGGGATGAAGACAAGTATTTATATGTCCGTGGAGGGTAAGGCCCCGGCCTGTCCCAGCCTGGGCTTCCATCCGAAGACGCAATGACAGTGATAGATGATATCAAACGGGCCATTCAAACTTTGCGAGCGAGACGCTCAGCGCCATACAAACGGAAGTGCGAGGCGAGCTGGGAGGGAACGAGCACGCGGTTAGGGCAGATGCGAGCCTTACCCGGCATCAGGTCGGTAGCGACCGCCCCACCCAGCTCTCCAGCTATCCAATGCGCATGACCCGCCAGAAGCCTGCGGTCTGCGGTCTGCGCGCGCCCAACAACGTTCGCTCCATCCACTTGCCTGCTGCGATCCTTCAAGCTCACAGTGCTTCGGTGATATGATCTGGGGTACTCCTTCCTCTTGGTGTCAGAGGGGCTCACAGCATTCCCGGCGTGAGCCACCTACTAAGCCAGCTAGGCCAGCTGCAGCTCGCAGCGGGACAGTGGCACACATCCGCTTTGGAGTCGGCCTCACTCAACTTGGGCCCGTGCGTGCGCAGTTCAGGCTCAGTTCGTACCTTCGCACCCTGCTCACGGTGAACAGAGCCCGTCCGTGCCCTGCGTCTGGAACCGTCTACGATCAGGCTGACAGCCTTCGTACGACTCGGACCAATCGAGGCATTCAATGTCCCTCTTCCGAGTCTTCCACTCGCCGCACGTCCCCCGCGCGGTCACAGCGAGAAGCACTCGGCCGCCGACGGGCAGGTCGATCTTCACTCCAAGCGCGCGCTCCCAACGGAGCCCCCGCGATGCTCTCTCTTTTGCGTTGCGGACATGGACAAGACGCGATCGCATTGCATGATGGAGGTCGAGAGCACCGGGCGCCTGCTCCTCTGCATCCCATCAGCACTGGGTGCAACAACCCAGATGCGGAAGGCGAACTGTCTCGATCCTGTGCTCGTTGGCTCGCACCGAGTCTCGAGGGACGGGCACGATTTGAATTCACCGCGTCGGCTAGCGCGAAAGGCCGCCGCGTCCCGCTGTCATGTGCGCGTCCTTCTGCCACCAGGGGCCGACGCTAAAGTAAGCTGCGAGCTCGCCAATGCCCGACGCCGTCTGGAGCCCGCCCGCGAACGAGAGGAAGATCGGACCCTCAGCAGCGCAGCTCTGGCAAGCTCCGGGACGACCATGACTCCAACTCGGAACGGACGGAGGTGATCAAGGCAAGGACGAATCCGAAATGCGGCTCCAGCTCGCGTCGACGTCTTCCTCCAGCATTCTTGAGGCCGCAATGCTCAGTGCGGGGTGTTCTGCCCGACAGCGAGGCCTCCTCCTGGTGCACGCCATGGGCATGGAGGGCGGACGTCTGTGACCCATAGGCTATATGGGGGGAATGCTCGGACGCTGTCACCCCCCTTCGCGATCTTCGCGGCCCAATTTCCACGCCCGTGAAACGCCCGCCCCTGGGACCCTCTCACGTGCGGATCGGACGCGTCTCACTCCGTGCAGGAAGTTGAACTCGGACAGTTTACAAACCAGCAGCACTTCTGGCCCTCAGGAATCAAGAACCACTGACCGCGGTCGCCATCATCGCGAGAGTCGTCTCCGAGTCCGAGTGGGGCCGCAACCCGCTGCTGTTCACAGTTCGATCGACCCTGGCGCTGATGGCACTATGGCGATCCTGCTATAGCTGTGGCGCCAGCTGCTAGCTAGCTGTACTGGTAACTGGAATGTACGCGTACCGTGGCGTATGCATCAGTTACGGTACCGCCAATCCAACCGCAGCGGTTGCGGGTATGTGAGTGTCCCATAGCCTGCCTGCCTGCTCAACCACCCAACATCGCTAGGGTGCCATTACTGCATGCTAGCTCCAAGCTACGAGGTCTTGTGGGAGGGCACGGGACCTCTGTCTCCCGCACCTCGTCCCCCATTCCCCATTCCTTCGAAAGTCGGGAGACAACCTCACTGGCGAACTCGGAACCCCAGTCCCCAAACGCCCCACCTCCGACGCTATGGCTCCGCCTCCTGGCAACGACGACGTCTAAAGCCTCCGGGATGCTCACATGCTCTCACATGCTAGCCCTAAGAACCCATCGCTGCATGACCGCCCCGTGCATGGCGTCATAGGCGATACAGCTCGCGGGGATGCATATGGCTGAAGATGGCTGAGCTCTGTAGGATATCATGGGATTAATTCATGGGATTCGTGGGCGCGCTCACGCGCTACAAGTCCCGAGAGGAACTGAGGTGCGCGGTGCAGGCTTGGGACTGGAGCGCGGCCTGCGCATTGCGCCACGCCGTGTCCTATCTTGCTGTACATACACTGTATAGCAGTAGCACTTATCGCGACGCCACGGGCACGGGCACGGATGAGCGCAACATGACGCAGAGCGGTGTGCAGAAGCACGCACAGTCCGTGCCAAGACCACTCGAGAGCAGCTGGTCACACAGAGTCTCAGAATCCGCCCTCTGCAAAGGCGTGCGCACCTCAGGCCTCAGGCTCCAGGTACGGTGCCTCCGCACGACCGGTAGAAGTCAACTCAACATACGCGCATCTGGACGTCTGGACGGAGTCGAAGCAAGCAAGCTAACTTAAGGGGAGTCATGACGTGTGGTCGACGCCGGTACCGGTCTGCCTGACTGGACTTATGGCTTATTGCACGCGCGCGCGACGATCGCAGCGCAGTCCAGCTTCTCGTGATTCCGCGCGGCGAAGCGGGGGGGGGGGGGGGGGGGGGGGCAGAGCGAGCTTGTGAAGAGAACGGGAAGTGCCAGCGAAAGGAGGGCGGACAAGTATAAAGGCAGCGGCTCGGACTCGGATGATGTGCGTCTTGCAGGCGAAGCGAGGACGGGAGTCGAGAGTGCCGGCTAGCTGCGAGAGGAGACCGGACGAGTATAAAGGCAACGATGATGTGTGTGTATTACCAAGACGAACGCGCCCGCACCGCCAACGCCGGGCTTACTCTAAGGTGGATGCTGAACGAACGAACGAGTCTCTAAGTATGGACAACGAGAACGAAGGCGACAAAACGAGGAGGTAAGCCAAAAAGCAGCGCAAGGAGCGCGACAGAACCAAAGCGTGCACCCCTCCCCCCGTGAAGAGGGAGGAACGAGGGCGAAGATGGAAAGACGAATATATAGGTGAAAGGCCCGTTGTCCCCCGACGTCGAAAAAAGTGGAAGAGAAGGAACGAACACCCCCTTCCCTGAAGGCGCCGCACGAATGGCGCATTAACCGAGCCGTCTTGACGTCCGTCCGGGGTGCGAGTAGCTGTTGTACACATTAGGCCGTCCCCGCGACGAGCGGGCGGGGCAGCGGCGTGGGTGTACGTTGTCGTGAGCTCGACGCTCGGTAATGGTGATGGTGGGTATGTGCAAGACGACCGGCCGCGCGCGAGACGCGAGATAAAGATGAGAGGGATGACGAGAGCCCCAAGGAAAACAGCACAAGTCGATTAACGGGATAACATAACGAGGAGGCAGGACGGGGCGGCGAGACGGAGAAGTGCGTGGATATAATCCGACAGAGTGATCTATTAGTCGTTCCAGATGCGGCTAGTCGATGGTAGTCGTGAGGGGAGTGAAGTGCGAGGTGAGAGAGGCGCGATCGAGGCCCGCAGAGCGGTAAGAGTGGTGTCATATGTGCAGCGAATAGATTAGAGTTCCAAACGTGTATGCGAGGAGAGGAGGGGAAAGGAGACAGGAGCGGAGGCGCAATGCAGTGAAGGTCGTGAGTTGGTCGTAAACGTGTGAGGCGCTGAGTGGAACATTGCGATGATGATGGTGGTGTGTGCACAAGAGACGTGAGCGGACGCGGATAGACGACGGATGGATGGATACAGATAAAGCACAGGTGGGGCTAATTGCCCAAGTCGGAGGCAACAAGCGCACTGAATACAGGGGGTGGAATTAACGCGCGGTGTGCGCGCACAGATAGCGGGACGATAGGTGATGGGTGTGGCGGGCATCAGTCGATTATAGAGTCGTGGCAGCGCGTGAAGCCATATAGAGGAGATTGTTCAGTGATCGCGTGCGGGGATAGGTCGCAGCAGGAACAGGGTCGCCACGCTGTGAAAGCCAAGCTGCGGTGAGCGCGACGCCATAACACGAGGGGGCAAAGAAGAACGTACAGTCAGCTCGCGGAACGCTGAGATGTCCTTCGTCACCTTGAGCTGGACGCCCTTGCGCGCGCAGGTGGTGGTCACCTTCGCGAGCTGCGGGTGTTTCTCGCCGCCATGCCATACGTGCATGGTGACCACGCGGAGGTCGTCGCTCCGTTGAATAGCCTGAATGACAGGCAGAAGCGCGGTGTCGCTGTCAACGCCGAACGCGAGGTGTTGCAAGCCAGGGGGCAACGTCTTGTACATCAGGGGAGACGCCCAGGCACTCTCGAACTTGAGTTCCCGAAGGGCCTCACATCTCCGAACCGCCGCAGCTCCTTCATGAGTTCCACATGAGGGGAGGGTGAGAGACTCGAGCGCCATGCCGTGCTCGCTGACGAGATACTCAAGCATGTCAGGGGAAGGCTCTCGTGCCAGGTCCAGGACGCGAAGATTGCCTGTAGAGTTGTACAGCAGCCAGCGCGTGAATTCCATGGAGGGCGAGGCCTGGAAGTTCATGCGGAGTTCCCGAAGCGCGCATGGGAAAGGCTCCACGGTGTCTTTGTCGAGCCGGGGCGTGGTGCCGCTGATATCAAGTGCACTGAGCGAAGACCACACGTCGAGAAGCTGCAGAAGGGAGGAGCTATCGTCGGTCCAATTGCAGAACTGAAGCGCTGAGATCTGAGGGCCGGAGCGGAGGATAGACAGCGTGGTCTCGTCGAACGAGGGTGCAGACCGCTTCATGCGCGACGCGTCCGGTGCGCCGACGATGTCCAAGCCAGGCGCACCTTCGCCGTAGATGGCGACGCTGAGTTCGTAGAGGTTGGGACAAAGCGAGACGGCACGCGCAAAGGATCTGTGGGAGAGCCGGTAGGGCTGGTTCTGATCGAGGACGACCTTCATTCTCACCACTGCGTCTCCAAGGGAGCGCCCGCGAGGAGTTGCCCGATCGACGGCTTCGCGGAAGGCGATATAGGCGGTTTGGGTGGTGAGAGTGACATGACGGAAGAGGAGCTTCTGGGCGACGTAAGACCAGTCTTTGGACACGAGCGCGCAGTTCTTTAGGAGCGCGTTGTAGGCATGGAGACTCTCGTTCTCGTAAGCGGACTCGAGAATGGTCATAACGAGCTCCATCGGGATAGGAACGGACGGTGGCTTGGGTTGCCGGACGACTGGCTTCTTGGGTGCGTAGGCTGTCGTCAAGTCGAGATGTACATGGTCTGTGGTCTGCCGCAGCAGTCAGTACCATCCTTGTGACTGACATACGAGGTCGCGAGATGCGATCCGAACAAAAGATGAGATGCTTACTCGTGCTGAGGCGGAGGAGGAGAAGATGAACCCGAGATAACCCATCATGGTTGGCAGACCTGCGAGGAGGGCGGTGAGGACTGCGGTGGACGTCGGGGGCGGGGGAGGAGGAAGAGGGCGGGGGTCGGGGGAGGGTTGGAGGAGTGGTTAGGCGTATATATAGGGGTGAGCATGGTGGGAGGGACTGGTGAAAGGGAGGAGACGCTTCCCGGTCGAGCGACGCGAGGAGGGTCGGACAGCCTGTGCGCGTCACTCGACTGTAACTTGACTTGTCACTTGCAATTGCTCGGCGTCTTGTTCGAAATCTCGGCACTTGCCATTCAATCGCACGGCCGCGGATCTTGACTCGCCCCTCCCATTTCCTTTTTCAGCCTATCCACCCTCCGACTCTCCCTTTCCGGCTGCAAAGTCTAAAAACCTCTAAAATCGCCACTCCGGCCACACTCGTCCTCTTGGGCAGTCCTCTGTCCCGCTCTCTCCCCCTCCCTTCCCTTTTCCTGCCTCCTCCGTCCCACAACCACCCCACGGACGCACGCGGGTACTGTCGCTGCCCCTCCTGAATATCCTTTGCAATCAATGGGCGCCGCTGTCCAAGAGACGCAGGCGGGCCCGAACACAATTGCAACAAATTGGCTCCGTTTTGCGCGGCCCGCAACCCTGGCCCCGGTGCGCCATGGTGTGAGCAGATCCGATCAAAACAGGCAACGCTCTCATCTTGCGGAAACAAAAAGGCCATCGTCCCTCACGTCCACGCGCACGCGAACGCGCCGCCCACCGCATCCCGCGCCCCCGCGCTGCAGCTGGATCTGCTGGATCATCATCAATCCCGCCAGCCCCCGCCTAAATGCTCACGTCCTTCTTGTCCGCGTGTGTCGCAGGAAGCAACACAATAAGAATGATTCACGCCAGCCTCGTCCTCCCCTTCCATCTCTGTTCCCCTGACTCGTTCGCCTCCGGACACAGACGTCACGTCGGCGAACTTTGCTTATTGTTCTCTCTTCGCGGCGCAGCCATCTCCATCTCCATCGCCGCGCGGGCCGCGAGCGTCCAGCGGCGCGCCTCGCCCCCGCCACAGATGTCCTTGGATTCGGAACGGCCCAGCGTCTGGCCAGGGCTCGTATGATGCCCAATTTCCACGCCCGCCCGCCTCTCACAGCCTCCGAATATGGGTATCCACGCACCGTTCGCGACTGTCAGGGTGAGTCGTCTCACACAGTTTCACCCTTCCTGAAATGGCAACGAGGCGCGCCGCGGCGCGTTTCAACGCGCGTGCCGACGCACGCACCGGAGGCATCGTTTGGAAAGCATTAAGCAACTGTGCAAAACTGTGCACCTCTGTATATCCTTTGCCATGCCTACTCGTGATCGTTTCATCGCCATCCCGGGGCCCATAATTGCATTTCTCCCACATTTACGCCCGCACACCGCCACGCGACCACCCGGGACAGAAGAGAATATTCCGAACGCCAGCGACTGTCATCCGGCCGCAGGCGTGCTCGTCCTCCCGCCCGGAGTTGGTCATCGCTTCTCCGGGTTGAGTCAAGCTGACGTCCAGCTGCACCTCCGAGCCTTGATCAGCTTTCCGCTGTGCCCTTCCGAACGCCGACACCGCCAGCCTCGAGGGCGGACTCGGAGCAGAAGAAGCGAGGGGCGGCGACTCGGATTCTCGGAAGCCTAAGCCTGCATCGCGCCCGCACCGCGCATACGCGCCCATCCCTCCGGCGGTACGGCGGCCAAGCCCGCCAAACCCAAAATTACATTGCCGGACTGTCGCCGCCTGCGCGCCCGGCCCTGCAGCGGTTACGCGTAGCGGGACGCATGAGTACGGCATACCATGTCACCGTGCTTGGGCCTTGACGGCAGCATACACGTCCTCCCCATTACTCGTGGTCCACGAGCTCCTTGGCCATTGGTCTGTCACGTCACCGCGCGCGCAGGCGCACGCCGCCTGACCCTGGCTTTGTTCCCAGGTGGTCCGCACAATGGCCGCCACGGCTTGGAGCCTCCTGCGACAGCCGCCAGAGGGTGTGGCAGCGGGAAGGCCCGCGCGACATATCACAGTCCACATATGCCGCGCGTGTGATGTTACCGAGGACATTGACATGTACGCGAACGTCAGGGCCTCGGAGGCACCGTCACGCATGCACGGAGGGACGGGATGTGTGGCTCGATCGTCTCCCATACCGCACGAGGGCGATGGCCACAGAGAAAACGTAGATGCCGTGCTGCGGCAACGTCGGTGTTCTAGTGGCGATAGCAATGGAACGTGCTGCCTCGGCCACGCCCCAGGCTCCGTAAATCACACCGATTGCGTGTTTTGGGGAAAGCATGGGTGGCTGGCTCCCTAGCTGCGCGGCACTTGCTGAAAGGTGAGGATGTGGCGTTCCGACTACCAAACTCCTCGGTGTTCTACGCAGACGCATCCAGGCTGCTGCTGGTGTGTGCGCAGGCGACTTGTGGCGATTGCCATCATCCTTCTAGGGCGAACGCAACTTCGAAGAGAAAGCCCGATACGGGCCGCCGAGCGCGGAGCCGCTCATAACAACTGTATGGGAGCCTGCTGGACTGGAACAACACTCCTCGTCGCCGTTGGCATTTTGTGTCCGTGGTGAGAACGTGTATTCGGGCAATTACAACTTCTTACGGCTGCTTCTCTGGACCCATGTCAGTTCCACATGCACACATACAGGCAAGAACAGCCTCCAGACAGGCGGAATGGAAACACGACCACTTACCACTACCTTGTCACCCGCACCTTGTCATAACCTACAGTCCTTTCACATACTTACTCTGAGCTCCAATCCATCTACACGCCCTCATGTTCTCCCATGCTTCCCCTTCCCCGGCCTACGTCGTGCCATTGGGATCGTAGACGTAGGTGCCGTACAGCGGCTTCCACTGCGCGGCCTTGACCTTGTCGCGCACCTCCTCCTTCTTCCAATCGACGTCCGCGCTTCCCTCCTCAATAGCCTGCTCGACCACGGCGACTGCGACTTCATAATTCACCCCTGGGGCGTCCTCGAAGTCCGGGAGAAGCGCGTCGTCCGGATTTTTCAACGCCGGCGCAAGCGACGCCAGCCGCCTCGTGCCAGCGATTATCATCGTGTCCGTCAGCGCGCGCGCCTTGGAGAGCATCGCGCCCAGGCCGAGTCCGGGATATATGAGCGCATCTATTCGTGTCCACATCCGACCGACGCGCGTTCATTGTTCCGGAGTAGGCGTGCGTGGGAGTTCGTGAGTGGTCAGCGACTGTCCTCGATCACGAAGCGAAGACATAACTGGGGACCACTCACTATTACATTCTGCGACACTGGTCGAGAAAAGGTACGTAAGCATCCTTCTTCCCCGCGCGTGGTGGCGCGGACGCTGCGCAGCGCGAAAGAAAACGTGTACTCACATGTACTCTTTGCCATTTGGCAATTTGCACGGCGGAAAAGGACTCCCCGTGGCGAGCAGCGCCTTGCCCTCGGTCCACTTCATCGCGTTCTCCGGGGTGACCTCGTGCAGCTTGCTCGGGTTAGACAGCGGGAGGATGATCGGGCGCTCGGTGCCCTTGGCCATCTCCCTGATGATCTCCTCCGTGAATGCGCCCGCCTTGGTCGAGCACCCGATGAGCACCGTTGGCTTCACTTTCTTGATAACCTCGAGCAGTCCGATCTCCCCATTGTCGTTCGCCTGCACGCCTTCCCACTCAGAGTCCGGGCGGACGAATTCCTGGATGCCCTCCCGAATCTTCTCGGCGCCGAGCGATTCCTTGATTAGCCCAAAACGGTCGAGCAGGTAGAACTTCTTGTTGGCCTCCTCTTGATCCAGGCCGTCTATGGTCACGATGCCATCCCGCAGCTGACGAGTAATCCCAAGACCGGCAGAACCTGCACCAAAGACGACAAACCGTTGATCGGCAAGCTTCGACTTCGTGACCCCAACAGCGGACATGATGCATGCAAGGGTCACCGCCCCGGTTCCCTGTCTGCTCAGCATGAGATAACCGGAGGCCACTCTCCGAACGCAGAGAAGGTGGCTCACACGTCGTCATTGAAGACCGCGTGCTGGTCCCGGTACTTGTCGAGCAGCCGCTTCGCGTTTGTAACGCCGAAATCTTCGAAGTGAAGGAGACTGTGCGGGTGGTACTTCCGAACCAACTGTACAAACCTGTGCCCTGGACGCTCAAAGACCACACATGCAGTAATGTGATGACAACCCACCTGTCTACGAATTGATCGTACTCTTCTCCGCGCATCCGTTTGTGAGGCCAGCCCTATCGGCGCTGGGAGTTATCACTGCCGAAGAAGGTATATGAAGCGGAGCGGACGTACAACATAAAGTCGGTCATTTAGCAAGTCGTCGTTGTCGGTTCCAACATCCAATGTCACGCTCAGGGTCTTTGCGGGATCTACTCCCGCGAGGAGACTGCGCAGGTGTGATGAATCGAACAGGTCAAGGAGACGAGTCGGACTCACGTATAGATGGCAGATTTGGCGGCGGAAATCTACATGCCCTGTTTAGATACCGGAGCGTTGCTCGGATGAGAGCACCATGGACTTACACCGATGCCCTGCGCGCCCGCAAGTTTCCGTCAGTCTAGAGTGCAGGTTAAATGACTGGTTTGAAACTTGCCCCGACGCCCTGGTCGCCGATGCCGAGAATCTGCTCAGCATCGGAACATACAATCAGGTCGATTTGACGGCCTTTAGTCTGCTCGAGGAAGTCCTCTTCCATGGAGTCCTTAGTGGGGAAAGTAAGGTACAGCCCCTCGCTCCTGCGGAACAGGTGCGAATAGTTGGAGATCGCTTCCGCCTGCAATAAGAGGTGGGTTTCAGTACTTCATGACCTCAGAAAGCGCTACATCTGCCTACCTCGGTTGGAGTGTATATGATAGGAATCAATTCCCGGAGATGCCTTGAAATGAGGGCGAAGTACAGCACCCAGTTCTGATCCTTGAGACTTTGCAAGAAGGTATTCTTCCGCAGCGGCTCTGGGCGCGCCTCTAACTGGTCATAGGCCCTATCGCATTGCTCGTCGAGGGTGTTCACCCTGAAAGGTAGGCGTCCTGTCAGACCGAACGCCTTGCGTTCATCAAGGGTAAACGCGGTGCCCTTGTTCCATCGCGGGCTGGTGAGGATGGCTTCCCCGCGCAGGGCGACGCGATGGACAAGTTGCGCGTCGGCGACGTTGGTCATGGTGGTCGATATCCAAGATGGTTTGCGCAGCTGGCGAGGAAGTTATCGGGAGAGGTGCATTCGCGTGAACCCAGACTCAATCGCATTCCGGGACGCCTCGACTCGCGAGTGGCAGATATGGACATCGAAGACGTCACTATGGGCGCCTCTTCGATCATGTTGGCCCTTACGGTGCATCTGCCACAATCTAAATATGACCAAATACGCCAGGCGGTACTCGGTGGCGGAGACTTGCCTTTGAACGCCTTGGCCTGTACGGCTCAACACTCACCACCATGTCCAAGTCGACGCTCTCCTCGGTT
Source organism: Cubamyces sp. BRFM 1775 (assembly GCA_022385745.1). Lineage (NCBI taxonomy): Eukaryota > Fungi > Basidiomycota > Agaricomycetes > Polyporales > Polyporaceae > Cubamyces > Cubamyces sp. BRFM 1775. The sequence goes on from MU278599.1 coordinate 16,822, forward strand.
GTCTCTAATCTTGTAAGGGCTCAGATGGGCTCCTCTGTCACCTCTAACGTCCAAGACGACGATTTGGACCGCCACGTTGCTGACCTCATCCTCAAAGAGGCTAAACAGAAGGCTGAAAGGTATCGCCAAGACGGGATACGCGCATACCTAGCCCGGTCGTACGTGTAACGCTAGCATGCATCAGCTTGAGCGTGAATATGCTAATATGCGTTTACAGGATTGACAGCAACGCACCGAAGACGAACAAACGCTTCCTCACTTCCATCATTCGGAGCACGGATGACCATAACAAGAGCGTCCTGCGCGCGCAAGCCTTGGCAGCCCAAGAGGCGCGGCTAGAGAGGGAAGAGCAAGAACGTCGGGAACGAAGAGCCCGTGCGGAAGAGGCAGCCGAGGCGGAGCGTCTGAGGCGGCGGCGGGGAGAACGCAAGACAGATTGGACGGACAACTGGGACCGAGATCGGCGGAGCGACCGGAAGAGGAGAGACCGGAGCTGGGATAAGGACGAGCGCGATGACGAGCGGGGGAGCAGAGCCGAGAAGAGTGAACGGAGACACAAGCATCGTCGGTCGCGGTCCCCCGAGGAGGAGAGGGAAAGCAGGAGGCATCACCATCGTTCGAGGCGCTCACGATCTCGGAGTCCCCGCAGACACTCCCAGCGAGGCGAAGACGACCATGAACGCGAGCATAGAAGGCATCGGCGAGACCGGAAACGTAGTCGGACACCGGATCGCAGTGAAGAGGATGAGGACGAGGACCATCACAGGAAGAAAAGGCGACACCGGAGCACTGACCGTTCCCGTCGTCGCCGTCATTCCAGCCGTTCACCTTCGTCCTCACGGCGTTCTCCGTCTCGCGACTCAAACTACTCACGAGAACCCAAGAGGCACAGAGCTACTTCTCGCTCACCATCTCCGGCCGACGCCAGGGACTCCTCGGAGCGCTCCTCTCGCGAGAAGACCGTTGCCAGCGACACCCTCTCGAGAGAAGACGAGCTTCGCTCGCAACTTAAGGGCAAGGGCAAGTCTAGAGCAGACCGGTCACTATCCCCATCCACACGACATGTCCGGTCTCCTTCACGAGAACCTAGCCGGAGCCATTCTCCTGAGCCTCGGCAGAAGTCTCGTCGCTCTCATCGCCATGCTTCTTCCTCCCCTGCGCCAGCACCGCGGCGTACTAGCAGCCGGTCACCATCCACCACTCGCGAACGAGCCCACCGGTCTTCTAGACGCTCTGGGCCCTCGAAACCAGGCTCCTCATCCTCGCGCACCCTGCATTCTTCTCGCACGCCCTCACGTACACGGTCTCCTTCCGTGGGACCGCCCTCCCCGTCTTCCGTGCCTAATCCTCCATCGAAGATGGACAAGTACTTTGAGGAGTCATACGACCCGCGTCTGGACGTCGCTCCTCTCACATTGCCGACTATCCCCGCGACCGGACTTATCAGCGACGAGGAGTTCGCGGGGTGGGACGCGATGCTGGAGATCATCCGCCTGCGCCGGCAGGACAAGGAGGACAAGAAGGCGATGGAACGCTGGGGCATCAGTAAGGATACGGACAAGGGTAAAGACAAGGAGAAGCGCAAGGACGGGGAGATCAGCGCGCTGGACATTGAGTACAAGAAGCGCGGCGCTGTGCGGGAATGGGACCTAGGCAAGGAGGGCTTTTAGTTGCCGTTCCTTAGTGGGACATCCGTTCGTATCTATCGTGGTTAACTTTGATTAGGGTGGATAGATTGCGAGCAGTCTTAATGCGGACATGTATGTATCATAGAGGATTTCCGGTCAACACTTCTATCCCCGTCCTGATTTCCCATAGTACGAGATATCGGTCACTGCGCGTTTTGAACAATCAACCATCACAAGGTTCCAGGATTGCAACACCGAGATGAGGACTGCCGGTAGATGGCTTAGATGGCGCACCAGCACATGGTCTTCTCTTCGGGTCCTGGATCGCGCGGGTACAGCGATACATCTGCCACCGACCGGATATCATGGATATACCCAAGCATCTGTCTATCAGGACACGGTCAGGACTGATATAACGGGGACTGATGTATCCTGTCAATGTTCATTACTCTACCAAGAAATACTACACTGCCGTTGCCTTCAATGATCTCTGTACCAGTATTCCAATCCTCCCACCCCTCTAACGTCGAGCTCCTCCCGGTGCCTAACCACCGGCTGATTAGTTGCTCACCGCCTTCCGGACCACGATGATCTCCTCCGGGTTGAGCTGATCGACGACGGCGGAGAAGTTGTTCGTGTTCCTCGCCGCGCACTCCTTGAGGAACGAGAGCAGGTGGGCCTGTCATGCGTTACGACACAGCCGTGGGCATCAGGAACACGCGCTCTTTGCACGGAACGGAGGCTGGCAGCCTGTCACGCACCTGCATGTCCATGGTCGAGACTGGATCGTTCTTGAGATCCTCGTCATCGTTCTCTTCGAGGGCATCGTCGTTGTCAAACGCCATCCCGCGCGGGCCGAGCATGTCTGAGAGGAAAGCAAACTCATCCGCCTTGAAGCCCTGGTTAGCCTTCTCTTCCTCAGTCCATTCCTCGTCCTGTGTTACTCAGTGAGCGTTGCGCGTTTTGGCGACGTCACAGAAGGTAACCTACCCCATCGTCAGAATCGAGGTCGGCAACATCGGCCGCGTCGAAGCCCATTGAGGCGGCCTCGCCACCCGACTGCAGCTCGTGCAGCAACAGCTTGACGGCCTTGACCGGGAACGGCACTGACGTGAACTCAGTGGGTGCTGTGATGTATGTTAGCACAAGTCAGTCACAACGTCGCAATCACAGCGCAAGTTTCGCAGGCAGCAAGAAGCGTACTTTGCTTCGTCTTCGAGCGAGTCATGATCACTGCGTGCACACGGCTCGCTTCAGTGCCCGGTCCTCGCGCTCTCGACAGCAGCGGCAACACAAAGAAATGTACTCACCATTCTTCGTCTCAGGCTTGACGATGATGTCGCCCTTGACGGTAAGGCCCTGCAGGCTGGGGCGCTCACTCGCGAAAAGCGCACACAGCGCGAGGGCAGAGATGCGAGTTGGCCAGTAACCCTGGAAGGTCTCTGCGTTTTCACACCAGGTCTGGATGAGGATGTCGAGTCCGGAACGGCCGTCGACGTTCATGCCCTCGAGGAGGGAGAGCACGGTGTCGCGTTGATTGTGGATCAGGAATGCGAAGGGGATGATCAAGCTCTGCAATGTCAAGTGTTAGCCTGTAAATGACGATATGGACAGGTTGACATTCCGCACCTGAAGGAAAGTCGCGGTCTTCGCAGTCCGCATGCGGGTAACCATTGCCTGCAGGAGCTGAGGGAGAACAGGAAGGACAGCCTCGCCCGCACGACGCAAAAGGTGGATGATTAAGTCACCAATAACAAGGCCGCCCGACTCGTCCTCGCTCTGCAACTGTTTCGCAATCACTTCCAAGACGAGGTCGAGGCCAGATTGGCGGGTCGCAGGATCAGACCACGAGACAATTTGGTTGATGTCCTTGCGGACGAGGAGGGTGAGACACGCGATGCCGTTCTAGGGGCCAGGATATGGGTAAGCGAGTTGGAGAGCACCGAGGATCCAAGACGATACCTGAATGACATCACGATCCTCGGTGGTACGCAGGCACGAGAAGAGACTGGGCGCAAGCATGGCGAAGAAGCCCTCGCCAAGACCGCCTTCCTGTGCCCCGCTCACAAGACTGCTCACAAGCTCGATGGCCGCGCTCGCAATCCACGAGTCGACTGCAGTAGAGGACATGATCGCGTTGCACAGAGTCGGGAGCGCTTGCCGGACGACCGTTTGGTATATGCCTGGTGCCGGTGAGGAGGCAAGGGACTCCAGGACGTCCGTGAGGATGGAAATAAAGATGGGATCTAGCAAAGGATAGATAAGCATGGAAAATGCACGCACAGGAGAAAGCTCAATTACCCTTGTTGTTCTTCATCCAAACATCGAGGACAGCGGCCACAATGGAACGAGCAAGATCCTCTGTGACCCACTTGCCGTCATCGATCTGCACAACTACGGCAAGCGTCTCAAGCACAAGGGTCAGCGTGTCTTCAGACGTCACAGGCAGGAATGGCCCAATATCCTTGGCAATGCGGGGCGCCATGGGGACCGCGACGGCATCATCGATGTTCTGGCAGAAGCTGTAAGTGAAACTTGAGTTGTCAGCCTTCTGGGGGATATGACGCCAACATACTTGTGGATGGCCTTGACAGCAGAAACTTTGACCGGGATCCCCGCTTCCGAGGCCTCAAGAACTTGTACAGCAGCATCAAGGTACTGGCCCGCCAACTGCGCTGGGAGTAGCTTGGCATATTGGCTAGCGAACACGAAGGCGCGCCCCTGCAAGAATGGGAATTCTGCCATTGCGAAATATTAGCTCTCAATGGAGTAACTTTGTCCAGATGAGGCGCGTACGAGAGAGGATCAGGAAGTTCGGGATGACGTTGGTCAGGAGAGATTCAATGTCTATCGGCTTTGCACGCCCTGAGTCTTGCTCGTCGTCGATAACATCAAGTACGTCTTCCGCTTGCGAGCCAACTGACGCGAGAGAAGCCTCGAGTGCTCGCCACCTTGTAATCAATCAATAATGTTCCCCTCACAGACAGGTGAGAGGAGGGACTGCGCACCAGTCTTGGTTGCCGGCATTGCGTGCATGCTCGGACTCGACGATGACGCGTTGAACGGTAGACTGGAACGTCGCCACGGCTGCGACCGGCGCCCTCTCCACCAAAACCTACAGAACGATTAACAAACCTGGACTCGAGGGAGCTTGCAATCAGGCCTACCGCCAGAAGGTCGAATCCCGCCATGCGCACACTGTACGAAAGTGTGTCATCGGACTCTTGCGCGACGAATGCGTTGGCGTTGTTCGCCCATTCCTCTTCCTGTAGCCGGTTCGTCAATACCACGGCGTTGTGATAGTGACGTACTCACATCTTCGCTGGTCATCTGCACCCAACTGAAGACGCCGCTAATCAGGCCCGCAAGGTTGGGTCCTTCGAACCAGTCCTTGGCCTTGCCCGACCGCGCAACGTTGGCCATGAAGTCGAGCATTGGGCATACAAGGTGGGTCAACTCGATGGATTCGTCTTCGCTCGAGTGTGGCACTGTTGTCGTAGATTGGAGGTAGTAATGGACGAAGGTTGGGTATAGGGCGGAGAGATGGTTCAATGCCGCCGACAAGAGGTCTTTCAGGTGGGGAGTCAGAGCACGAGGGAACGAAGTCTGGATAGTGTCAAGCGTCTACCAAGCAGATGTCAATATATGTGGATTAGATAACATGGCTGCCACTGTACTTTGAAGATTTGGACCCGGATGGCAAGTCCGTCCCAGTTAGGCGTGTTTTCTACGTCAGCGCGTGGGTCTACGTTGAGAAGCGTTTTGAACGCATCAAGCCAGACAGGTAGGACTGTTGCAGTGGCTTCTTTGACCGCTTCCGGATACTGATCCTTGACCATGTATAGCGATTCGACGCATTGCCTGAAGACCGAGATTGTCCGAGACCGGGTCAATGCCGAGTGCTGCTGCAGAGGCAGTCAAACGGGTGCGCCGAACATCAGAATGCGGCGACTTACCTCTGGTGCACCCAAGATGTTAAGAAGGACAGGTAGGAGTTGTCTGAGCACGGGGAGAATCTGATCTTCTGTAAGGTCGGATTTGATAAATTCCGTGAAGACCTGCATAGCGCCATGCACTGAATCCGGGGACAGAGAGGAAAGGAGAGAGATCAAGGAAGTCAATAGGTCGGGATATTCATCTGGCCAATCACAATTCGCTATTGAGGAGATGGTGTGTGCCTGCGGTAAACAGGTCCATTACAGCCAATCCCTAGCAGGATGATATGTAGGCTCACGCAGAGGGAACGGATTTTGCGGGTTGGATCTGACAATCCTTGGAATATGGCTTGACGAATCTGTGCCTTCACCTGTTCAAATTTGTGTGAGTTCTCAGAATCTCAGAACGCCTCGTGCGCCAGGATTCTATCAGGGCTTCAAAATGGGCTACTCTCTCGTCGCCCAGACATGGCCAAAAGCCGGAAGGCGATTCCCCAGAGGTCTTTCTCATGATGCATCGCTTCCTAGCACACTTGTGAGATGTAGTGAACGCACCTCCGGTGACGGCGCAGATCCTTTGAACTGCTGGAAATACGGAGACCAGTGTTCGGTAACATACTTCCTCAAGATGATTGCAGCTGAGTGCTAAGGTAATACAGTCATCAAGCAAGGTCCGATGGCCAAATAACGCGTCAGACTTATCTGGCGCAAAGAGATGTCCACATCCGAAGCCAAGACGAGCTGCGATAGCGCCAATCCAGCCTCTGCAGGCGCGTCGAAGTATGAGTGCCGATCAGCCACCGCGTGGACCTGGAGAAGTACTAGCCTGGCGCATTCAGCAGCCCTCCCAGCTTTAGCTCAGCAGCAATCCGCGTGTTGGTATCAGGAGAAAGAGTCGCAGACAGACATTGGGCGATTTCTGAGGAAGCCATGGCGGAGAGAACAGAAAAGAACTGCAGGCTGCAGCGAATTCGACGCGATCACTCCTAGCGAAATATCCAGAGTCACGCATGTCACACAGGCACGCGACCGCAACGCGTTGAGGTCACACCGACGCGTCGTCGCGTCTTGTTTCTTGCTGCTGCTGCTGCCACGTCCACAAGCTGGCTGGTCTTCGCCATGGGTTCAGTCTGGACCTTTGAGGGTCCTCTTTGGTGGTTCCACCCGATGTATCAACTGAGAGCCCGCTCAGGCTGCCGCGTAGGGTAAGTCAGGTCAGTCAAACACTGGCAGTTCGACCCATATATCTTGAAGTTGCGGAACTGATTTGTGTGTATCGATATTCTCCGCAGTACTAATTCGTCCAGAGTATCTACCCAGCTAGGACTGCTCAGGGTCCTTTGGGGTGCAACCGTGCATGGTCAAGCAACATGCTGAAGCTCACTGGCAGGAAGGCTCCGTATATCACTGCGGAACGACAGTGGCTTGAGTTCCCTAGTAACATCAGTGCGGTGGCGATCTGCGCTATCACTTTGCTGCACAACATGCCTTTTCGAAATGGGGTTGCGCTCCCGTATTTTGATACTGCGTAAGAGGCAGCTTACATGACGATTTTCACAAGCGCAGTGGCATTCGGCTGAATTGCGACGTCTCAGCAACCACGATCTACGGTGGTAAATGCTCTTAAATGTTAGCCATTCGTAACGAGAGTGATGCCTCAAACCCGCCCCTTTTCCTCCAACGACTCAAGTCAGCTATATGACCTCCTTCTCATGCTACGCTACGTTCTTTTCATCTCTTTAGTGATGTATGTTAGTGTTACCCAGGCGGTTCAGGAGTGCGCTCGGCTTCAAGGTAAGCCAATCTCATTGCCTCTCGATCTAACAGCTAAAGTGTTGTGGCCCTGTCAGAGCGGCTGACAACACCTGAAGGCATGTTTAACACTTCGATAGAATGCAACGCCAGGCCGTTGAGATCTTCTCATAGGATCATCTCACACTTTCCTTGCGATGTCTTATCATGAACGGTTGACCAAGTCAGGCTCGTATTTTTTTCTGGATTCGCCGATACCACAAGCGGCTGACTGCCTTTCATGATGTAGCGTTTACTAGCCCTATGCATGAGGCAAAATGGGAAGCAGTATGTATCTGAAGCCACCTATACATAAAAGACATGCAGGATTGACACGACATGACCGCATAGGCAATACGCACTACAGAGAAGTTGATGGACCATGACTGAGGCTATTCTTGTCGGAACTAGCCCTCGATAGTGTGCTGTACTCGGACCCGTGGAGTCTATGTAGTACCCTGGGGGGCCTTTCTGCGTACTCAACCCGTTTGCGTGACCTAACCTTTTTGGCAGGGTATCTCGACGCGCTTCGTTTGCGACACTACGCGTCAGAAAAATGCAGTATGCGGCGCACTGATGCTCCGGCACCGCCGTCATCAGCAATCATTGCACGCAAAAAAGTCCGTAGCCGTGAGTACATGCGGTGTTGCTCGATGATCGATAACCTCCTCTGACCTGCGATCACGTCCCATTCACTCAGAGGACCCGGTCTCACGACGAGATGACTCCCCGCGTCTCCATGGGAAGAATTTGAATTCCTGCACGGTTTGATGAACTGCCATTGGCGATGCTCGCGATTCGCCAACAGCTTCCGCAACCACAAAGGCGTTGCGTGTGCCTGGACTGGACAAGACTCCTCACAGATTCGCAGCGAGAACAGCGCCCAGAAGGCTCTGATGTTCGGCATGTCCGTCCGTCTGGGTCGCTCTCGCTTTGAGTACCCGTTATGGGACCATCGTCTATCTGGACGCCAGCGTCCTCGTATCGGCACGACTTTGTGCACCGCCCGCAATGCGAGTCATACGGAACCGTGGTTGAAATGACGTGAGTGGACGTCGTACATATAAAAGACTGAACCCGCCCGGGCCTCGCGTCGTGCCGGCGATATTTGTACCTTCTTTTTCCTCACCTAGACTTGCACCGTCTGTAAACGAAGGTTCAAACCGCCATGCAGCCCAAGTTCGCCGCTTTCCTCGCTCTCGCCGCCGTCGCGGTTCAGGCTGCGCCCGAAAAGCGGGACAGTTCTAGTGGCAACGGTTGTACGTCCCATCTCGTCCTTGACTTGCAATTCTGGGTCAGGATGACTGATGCCTGCTGAAGTCGAAACGATCACTCTGCCCAACGGCACTCCTTTCGTAATCCCCACGGGTACCGTTGACGTCGGCGTTGCGGCGTCCTTCGTCGATGCCAACTCGGGCGTCATCGCCTCAGTCCGTGAGTAGTACCTCGATGTGCCCCCCTTGCGAACAACGTTAACCCGAAGTGTGCCATGCGAAGTGGGTACGGAAACTCTGCTGAAGCTCGAGGGTGAGCATGTACTTTAAGTAACTCACTCGGCCAGACCTCTGATATGTTTCGTACTAGCCTCTGTAGCCTTGGTCGAGGCAGAGGAGGCAATCGGCGCCGCTACCACGGTGCTCACAGCCATCGTGACCAGTACGTCTTCGTTCCCCGCTCGTAGATGTGTACTGTGCTGACGCTTTGATACAGCTATCAACTCCACCCCCGTGGTGAAGGTCTCGTCCATCGGCGGGAAGAACGAGATCACTATTGCGACGGGCACAAAGGCTGGTGCGACCACGGTCTTTGGCGGCAAGGCGTTCACCGCTGTCCCCAAGTGAGTTCCATCGCATGTGTGCTACAAAGGGTATCATTGCTTATCACCGTATCAATCCGTAGTGCGGCGCAGCAGCTTGCCAGTGTTCCGCGTGGTCTGTGGGCGGGAGCCGCCGCAGTGCTTGGGAGCATGGCGCTCGGAGCTGCCCTTATTCTCTGAGGATTCTATCTCTCATGATGCTGTTGACCACGACCTCTGATCGTCCTTGTGAACGACGTAGGTTCCTTGTGTATTGTACCTCCCCTGAACTTCTCGGTCGAGCCATTCAGTAATGCACCCGCGTACACAGTATCCGCATCTCCGAGTCGCTTGATCAAGGAGTGTCTAGCAAGGTTTGCCTCGTCCGAAACGTCCCGGGCCCATGGCGCTCCTCCTGGGTCAACATTGAAGAACATGATCTGACACAACCGCGCCTACCGGCTTTTGTACGCGCTGACGGCGTTCCTGCGCTGATAGATGACCCCGCTGCAAACGCTTGCTTGAGTCATGCGAGGGATAGTATAAGACCATGCACCATGAATAGATATACCTGTGCATTCCGTGGCCCCATCTTGCGCTGAAGGACAGGGTTCTGTCGCACCTCAACACGCCTGATCATAACTGATCATGCGACCTTCTACTGCCGTCACATTTGTCCTTTCGGCTGGAATGGTTCATGGCGCGCAGGACAAACGAGGCGACCCTGGCGGTGAGTTCACTGTGCCACAGCTCGAATGGCTTCGGCCGACCATGCTAACGTACGGTTCGCTGCCCATAGCCACGACCATCACGGATGCGCGCGGCTCTCCGGTCTTGACATGGACGACCACTGGAGCGACGCCGATTAATTCACTTGCGTCATGGGTCCAATCGGAGAGCTCAGTACTTGAATCGCTTTGTAAGCCGTCGAGCATCTGAACTCATCCGCGAAAAGACTTCGGACGCTGACCACATACTCGAGACCAGTTGGTTCCTCGGGATTCCGTGAATACGAAGGTAAGGTTACAAAGTTTTCGTATCGATTATAGTGTGACTGATGGTGTGCTTGGGTCCCAGCATCTATTATCCTAGTACAAGCCGAGGACAAGATTTCAGTAGCTTCTGCCACGCACCTCACAGCTATCGCCACAAGTTGGTATTTGCTACAGCAGTGTCGTCGCTAGCATAGCCTGCATGACTGACTCCTGATTACAGGCATCAATTCCGCGCCCGTTGTGGAGGTCTCGTCTATCGGAGGGGCCCAGGCAATTACGCTTGCGACAGGAACAGCTGGCTCCGCCACCACATTCGGTGGGCTGGTGTTTACAGCGGTAGCGAAGTCAGTTGGTTACAAACTTGCAGGTGATCGAGCGACGACTGACCTCAACTTCATAGTGCTGCGCACCAGTCAGGTCGCGTGCCCCGTAGTCTGCTTACGGGAGCTACTACGGTCCTGGCGAGCGTTGTTCTTGGTGCCCTCCTTGTCCTCTGAATGACACCGGGATGATCAAGATGTTCTCCCGTTACGTTCAAGTTTGGGGGATACCAGTACAAGCTCGAGAAGGATATAGGCGCCTGTTGACAATCAAGCGCCCGTTTGTTCTGTGGCAGTCCTTATTCTGAGCGCCTAACCAACTTGCTATTCGACGATCATAAGCTACTATAACAACTATCCCAGATGCGCGTCCAAGTACTGCTAGCCCATCTTCTGCAAGTTCTCGGTTCTGGTGCACGACGCATGCCATCCAATAATGGCGCTGAAAAGCCCGTTGTCCTGGTAACTACTGACGACGCGTTCCGAAGATCACTCACGAAGCCATTCAGGGGGGCGACAATCACAAACATCCTCCAGGACACTTCGCTGCCATCCTTCTTGCGTATGCAGTGCAGGGGGACAGCGGACGACCGTGTTCGGGTCCGCCGTATATGGGCGTCCAACGTCCATCTACTGTGCCGTCAACGTTGGTAACTCTCGATCACGCACGACGTCAACTCCCAGATCTCAGCTCTCTACCAGAACGTCGTCGCTGCGAGTCGGATGCCCATATCTCCTATCGGTACTGCGCTACGGGATCCCGACATGTAGCAACACGCTACGCCGTCACCTGATCCAGGATCCCCCTGTCCTCCATCCCACAGGCATGCGGGCCTTCGACTGCGAGGACGACGAGACCGCAGCGTTACGCACACATAGCAACCAGCAAACTGAGAAGCCTGGGTTTGGGGGCACGCGCGACGCGCGTCGACCAATCCACGCGCTCCCCGGCTCAGGCGACCTGAAATCGCGCTGCGCGGTGTGAACAGGCAGGCGGATCGCGCTCGGTCGTCTCGGTGGCCACTCGACCGGTACGCCACTACACCCCCCTTGTCCTACGCGGGAGATGATATGCACGCTAAACCGATGCGAAGCGTCCGTCGCAGTCTGATCGTCTCCCTCGCCCTTCGACGTCTTCGAGTGCTCTCTCTTGACACATCCTCTCAGCGTCCGCCAACATCCGCGATCTGTGCGCGATCGCTGGCCAATGGCGCGCGCACCGGCGACTCAGGTGGCGCAGCCCACCAATCAGGTTGCGGGGGTTCCTGTGAGGTTTCTGGTCGTTCGACAGGTCGTCCCGGGCGTATTTTGGGCTTCTCGAGGGTGGCGCAGCTGAGAGCCCACGTTACGAAAGGGCGCCCCCCACTGGCAGACGCAGCGCGATAAGCTCCTCGCAGCGTCGCTATAAAGTGTCGAGACGTAGTCATGGATGCGCCCGTCCGTCCGTCCGTCGTCGTCGTCGTCTTGTGGCTAGCCACCCTTCCGTCTTTCCGCCTTTCCACTTCGTCCAGCCAGGAGCTGTTTCGCATTCGTCCCGTACTCTTGACACTTTCAAGTTCCAGGCACTTCTTACGTTCGTCGTCGTCATGCGCGCAGGAATCCTCGCCACCGTTTTTTGCCTCTTCTTCTGTGCGATCTTTGCCCAGGCGGCGCCGTCACCTGAGCAGAAGCGAGATGCCTCGGATAGTGGGTTTCTTCGGTACCCTGTGATTGTAGCGCTCATGATCTAACCTTTGCGGCCAGTCATCGACCATTTGACAAGTCTAGCGGGGGACATCTTTACTGCCGATGGTGCGTAGCCTGCTATCGGCCTTTGTGGTGTGTAGTTGTAGCTGAATCCCGCGTCTGTAGTCGAACCTCTCCTTTCCTCCATCACACCCGAAGGTAGGCCTCCTTACCTCAATTGACATTCCACATGTCTTCACTAACATCTTCGCAGCCGTTTCGCTCTTTGACGAAGCGACGTCTATAGGCATGTAGTTCGTGCTGTCCATGGTCTGACGTCGCATTGACGAGCCTTTGTCCAGTTGGGAACGTGGTGGCTAGCAATACAGGTATGTTACACGGTATCTTCTAGTGTCGCTTGCGCAGCTTCGCTCATACCTTTCCGCGTGAAGCTCTTGCAAGCATAGCGACCAGCCTGCTCTCCGCGGCGGAGGCACAAGTCACGGGAGTAGAGAACCTCGTCGCACAGTGGGTGTATTCCTGTTGTCCGGATCGGCAATGACTTGGGCTTAACCTAATCTCAAATAGTAACAATGGTGGCCTTCGAGCCCATGGCAGCTCCTCAGGGCCTCTAGGATGGGGCCTAGCGACAGCGCTAGGAAGCGTGCTTCTTGGTGCGTATGTGGTGCTGTAGGTGCCCTTTTACAGTACATGGACCTGGGTTGCGGACTGCGAGGACTTGCCTGTGATCACGCTGTATAGGTATCGAGAGACATGGGGACTCCGAAATAGCACCACCATCGTTGGACGCCATACGAGGGAGTCTCTTGCTGATTGAGCCAAGTGTCCATCCATTTTGTTTCACTGCAAGACACCGAGATTCAGGATCCTGCGCCAAGCCGAATCAACCCCTAACCCTGCGGCTCGGCTGTACGTGTGAACGACTTTCCCAGACACTTTCGACTCTTCCTGTCAATATCACCGTCTATTGTCTCGACAGCGTACTTTATTCGTCCCCGCAGCTGTCGTGGTTATATTAGACAGCTTGTGGCGCCGCCAAACTGTCGTAATGCTGCGTCGTCGAAAGGTAGTCATGGGACTCCTGCCGAGGGTTTTTCTGGGTCACACCCCGAGCAGACCGTGGCAATATCGTTGGTGTGCGCACGAGGTGCTAGGGTGCCGTACGTACTTCGATGTGATCCGCGAGTACGCTTCTCCCGTTCTGGTCCCACCGAGGCTGACGAGAGTGTTCAGAAACGCCTGCCCGGCACGACTCTCAGCGACATGATTGGGTGCAACTTAAGAGCGTTTATCAACTGCTCTGTTGTCGGTCCCATTTTGACGACGACAATGCGTGGCGCTTCCCCGAGTCGGCGTTCATAAGCTATCAAAGTGGATATCTTTCAAGAAAGCCGCGCCAAGAAACCCTTTCGCTGCACCGATCGGTGCTCTCACATGTTTGAAGGGACGTGCAACAGGGGCCTCGACCGACTCCACACCAAGAATGGAATTCGAGGACGATGGGCGCCCGAGGGGTTGGTTGAGATGACCGCCTTCCTTCCTTTCTTTGCTCCCATGGGTCGGATTCTCCGTCACAGGCTGGGCTCAATGCAGCCCCCTACGGGCCGACGCCTCGTCATTTGCTTACCCCCAAGGTCCGGCACTGCTTCTGCACACGCTTTCCAGATTATCACATCGGCGCCCATAGGCCGCCCTCCCTGGCCTCCCCGCCAGAATGTGTGGGAATGCACAGTGCTCGCAGCAGCTCTCATTCCGGAATGAATGGGTTCCCGGTGGCGTATATTATAGAGCCCGCTGTCCAATGCGCTCTACACGCTTTTCGTCCGCATATCCACGTCCTACGACCGCCTCAAGTTCCTGGTGAGTCTCGAAAGACCGTCGTAGGTGACTCTGATCCTCAAGCGGTTCCCTCTAGCAGGAGATGGACCCGCTGTTGTACTTGCTACTCGCCGGCGGCGCGCTACTGGTGCTGGTCGTCCGCAACTACCTAGCGGGTAGACATCTCAGGAGAATCCGAGGCCCAGAGGCCCCGAGTTGGCTGCTAGGTGCGCAATCACTCCATGTCATACTTGGATTACGCTGACATATGCTTCATCGGCAGGCCACAATCAACTGGTGAACAGCCAGCTCGAGGTCGGCGCTTTGCAGAAGGATTGGATGAAGGAGTACGGGACCATCTGGAGAATGAAGACTTGTTTCTCAGTGAGCATGGTCCGCTTCCAAGGATGCCATGACTGCCTCTCATGTTCCGACCATGGTACAGGAAGATGCCCTTGAGATTTGCGACCCGAAGGTGCGTAGTTACCAGCCGTGTCCGCGAGCATGCGGTTGACGGCGACCGTCCAGGCGCTCCAATACATCTTCCACAAGTCGGGATATCACTTCAAGAAGGGCCCCATTGCGAGGCAGATGACACGGGAGATCACAGGTCCTGGTATCCTCTATGCGCAGGGTACGTCCATCCCGCTATCTATGCGCCTTACGACTCACAGCGGGACGTCTCCAGACCAAGACCACGCACGGATTCGGAAAATCATGAACCCTGCATTCACCGCCGGCCAGCTGCGTTCCTTCTTGCCGTTGTTCCGCGGCTCCGCGCAAAAGGTACAGTCACCGCCGTAAACCCACCGACAGCCTGAAGTGCTGATAGACTTTCCCTTTGGGAATTGAGCTTGCGCAAAAGTGGAAAGAGCTGCTCCAGACTACGCCTGATAACTCTCAGCGCATCAACGTCCAGTCGTGGCTGGCGCGTTGCACGCTGGATGTCATCGGAGAAGGTAGGCTCCGGACGTCCGCCCCACCATGCATATGATACTGATGAACTCTGCTTGCAGTCGGATTCGACGTTCAATGTGGTGCTTTGGACGATTCATTGAACCCTGTCATGCACGCATACAAGAACATGTTGTACGTCTCGTTTATCACTACTGCCCGGACCGACCATTGACGTACCTTGTGACGTCCGTCCAGCGTCGATGCGCTCCCGTTCCCGTCCAAGATGACGATGGTGTTCCGGCACTTTTGGAAGTACATCCCGATGCCGATCCTCAAGTACGTGCAGTACATCCCGACGAAGGAGCACGTCCGCTTCCGGCAGACGCTCAAGGTGATCAACAACTTTGCGCGCGAGCTCATCGAGCAGAAGACCGAGGCCGTCCTCGCGGGCAAGAACGAGAACAAGAAGGACATCATGAGCATCCTCGGTGAGTCGCTGGGGTAGCGTGCATACGATCCTAGCACGGTAGGCTGATTGCTTCTGCTGCTGTTAGTCAAGGCGAATGCGTCGGAGAACCCCAAATCTCGTTTGACGGACGAGGAGATGGTATCCCAGATGGCAACCTTCCTCCTAGCAGGTCCGCAATCTATCTCCAGAACGTCTCACTTGCGTATGCTCACCATGCCCTGTTGAATCTATCTCAACAGGACACGAAACGACGGCAAGCTCCATGACCTGGATGCTCTACGAGCTCGCGCGGCACCCCGAGTACCAGTCCAAGATGCGCGCCGAGGTGCGCGCTCACCGCGCGCGCGTCGCGGAGCGCGGCGACGCCGACTTCTCCGTCAGCGACCTCGACGCGATGACGCACGTGCTCGCGGCGATGAAGGAGGTCATGCGCCTGCACCCGATCGCGTACGGCCTCCTCCGCCAGGCGACGCGCGACGAGGTCCTGCCCCTCGCGTACCCGGTCACGACGACGACGGGCGAGGTCGTGGACGAGGTCCCGATCCCGAGCGGCACGAGCTGCTTCATCTCCATCTGGGCGTACAACAGGTGTGTGGTGTTTGGTGCCCGTTACTAGGACTGTGCACATCGCACATGCTCTCGGATTTGGTCCTTGGAGTGTGCGCGGGAGTCGTGCGTTGGTTACAGTTGCTGACGCGGCGTCCTGTTAGGTTGCCGCAGATCTGGGGCCCCGACGCTGACGAGTTCGTCCCGGAGCGCTGGATCGACCACGAGAAGATGGGGCAGACCTACGTCGGCGTCACCTCGAACCTGATGACCTTCAGCGCCGGACTGCAGGCATGCATCGGGTACGCCCACCGTTCATCGCGTCCGTTCTCACAAATTTGACGTCTGACGTTTGTGATCTCCTCCACGCTCCCGCTCGCTCGCCGTTTAGATGGAGATTCTCGTGAGTACCTACACGCTGTGACTCGTTTTCCTGATGCTCAACGCAGCGGCGCGCCGTTCTAGGATCATCGAGATGCAAGCCATCCTCGTCGAGCTCATCGAGCAGTTCGAATTCGCGATCCCAGAGGACAAGCCGGAGATCCTCCGCTTCCCTGCGGGCTTGGTCGCTCCGCTCGTCAAGGACGACATGAAGGCAGGGCCTCAGATGCCCTTGCGCGTCACTCTCGCTCAATGAGCGTTGTTGGGGTGTTCGGGATGACTGATAGTTATAGGGGTTTTATGATTTGTATATGGGTGACGTGAGTGCAAAGACGATGTATGTACACTAATCCAGCGTTTGCCTTAGCAATTGTATATCCTTTCGCCTGGAGCATGTCATGTTCTCGAAGCGTGCGCTCAAAATCGCACGACACAGGTACACATACAATCGTGGAACGAAATTGGCTCGATGCATTCCAGCGAAACACTCTGATAAACAGATATGATTCATAGGTAGGTACAAATACATCACGGCTTTACTTCCGAACACAAAGCTTACAACGGCGCATCTGAGAAGACGGACATCGTCGGCTCATTTGCTGAAATGTTCCCTCAGCGCTGGGGCTGCTTTGACCCCAACCACACCGGCAGTCGCTAGGGCGGTCCACCCAAGACGAGTGGGCCATGGGCCTGCACCAAACACACCACTTTGTCCCACCGCGATGGCGACGACATCATACAGGAGAATTGACCCAAAGAGGGGTTTCGAGGCGGCGGCAGCGAGAGGGAAGAACGCGTATGTCGCAGCTTGCACCAACGTCGATGGTGGTGCACGATAGTGCTGATCCGCCGCATGTAAGTACATTCATATGAAAGTCAAGAGTTCGTCCACTGACCAGAGCTACGCCGCCATTGTCGATGAAGTCAAGAACGCCGATTCCAGCAAAAGTCTTGGCGACGTAATGCGTGAGCTGCATGAGCGAGGAGCTGTTTGGTGTGAGCGGCGGCAGGGCCGCGACTGCGAGGAGCTGAGCGAAGGTGTTGATCGTCACGAGCACCTGAGATGCATTGAAGTCTTCTCTCAGCCAGAAGTAGAGCCAACCAGCTAGCGCCATCCATCAGCTTCGAACGGCCGTGAATGGAAACAGTTGGCCTTACCGATACAGAAGTTCCCCAATGCATAGACGGGCGCATAGCTGAGCGCGACCTGCCAATCTCGCTGCTTCTCCTTGGAAACGACATTGTTATCTACACCGGTTCCTATGGGCTGGTAACCGCCCGGCACGTCGTTCTCGAACAGCTTGCGGATCCACGCGAGTTGGAGGACTACTTGGCCGGAGAAGAATGCGGCGATGAACCACGGGTTCGGGGAGAATGCGAAATGGTTCTGTGCGACACCAGCATCAGCCTATCGATCCTTCACGAGCTAAGCTGACCGACTTACTGCTTCAGCGACGTCCTTCATGTTGGGCGTGGTGACCATGCCGTACGTCTGCACGGCGAAGTTTGTGAGGAAGGAGCTCACGGTGAGCACGCGAGCGCGGGAGACTTCGTTGCCCATGGTGGTAGAAGATGCTGTCGAGGTAGAATCAAGAGACGGGTGCCGAACGCAGGACGGCGGACGAGTATATGTACTCGGGCGGAGTGGACGTCAAGGACGTATTGACATCGACCGGTGATGTCATGAAAGCGTACGATCGCGCCCTCAGCCGAATTCTAACCTCGGATCGGGCATCCTTTCCTCCCAGCGCGGGATACATATGCATATACAGCCTCATACATGCGGGCCTGTCCAATTAGCTCTAAGATCCGTCTATAGCGCCTGTTTATAAGGGAATTAGTATGAGGCACAGGGAACCGAGAAAGTCGGATTGAGGATCACGCACGCGGCTCTGGTGCGGATGCAAGCCAGCTCGATGTTAGAAAGCGCTTGAGCGCAACTGAAGTCCAGTACTAGGTGGTTAGACGGGATCAGTGTGCTGCCTGTACACAAACATAGTCGGTCGGATGTCAGAGCGTATGACGTAGAATGTGACTGCACTCTTGAGGGTGGTTGAATATACTGTGACGCTTATCCGCGTCACGGCCTGAAGAACATAGGCCCGGGTGTTCTCTTGACCATGCCGCATTCTATGTCTGCACTACCACCAGTCCAGAAAGCAGCCGAGATCCTTCCTCGCGATCCTCCGACTGTCCGCAATGTCTACGAAACTCTCGTCCTCGCTGTGGAGAGTGCTGCAGTCAAATCTGGCAATCATATGAGAATCGTTGAGCCTGGTGTAGTTGGATATCTACTGCTTTACCCTCCCTCCACGGCCCGGGAGGTTCTAAATACTGTAGTGACCGAGCTCACGTCTTGCGATAGTCAACGCTCAACCGGGAAAGCAGATCCACATGAAGCCGTCTATAATCTCGGCGCGATGTACCGTACTTAAACACTTGATTATCCTTTGTGAGTCTCAGACTAGTACTAATTCAGTGGCATTCCAGTCCTCAAATCCATCCTTGACCCATAGGGACTCGCCCGGGACAACTTCCGTTGCATGGTCACCGGCAAAGTGGACTGGGGCGCCGTGCGTAGCGGGTTGACAAACTGCCAACCCCATGAGGTCCCGGTGATCACTCAGTCTTGCCACATATTTCCCGAGTCGCTTGGGAATGTTGCTGGGGAAGCTGCTGAATGCGAGGTAAGTTGTGAGCTCTGCCATAGTGCCTTCCAACGGCTGCATAAACACATCATGGTGATGGTTTCATGACAGGAACACGACGGCGCGGCTCGGACGGTGTGGACAACCCTCCGGCGATTCGGGTACCAAGATATCTGCGAGGAGCTCAAGCCAGCAGCCACGCCTACCAGCTCCAACTTGCATCGCCTGGAGAACGTCCTGACCCTCGAGCCCTTCGTCCACCAACTGTTCTGTACGCTGCAGCTTTGGTTCGAAGCAGTGGGCGGCCAGGTAGGGGCGTCCCTCTGTTCATCGCAGACAAGCCGGAACTAACGTGAAGCCGAATCATCCTCTGGCAGCCAAACGTCTACAAGATCGCTCTCGCGCCGGGAACGACGCACGACGAGCTCTTCCTACCACCAACGGTCCGGTTCGTCTCGCACCACCCTGGACTGCCGCTCCCAAATCCGAGGTATCTGCACGTACATGCGGCTTGTTGCCGGATCGCGCACATGTCGGGTGCTGCCGACTACCTCGACTCGGTTTTGCGCGAGATGGAGGAGATGAGGGTGTTGGCGGAGGATGGCACGTCCGTCGACGTACTCACCGTCGCCATTCATCGACGCCTGGCAGGTGCTTGAGCTTCTCTGAGTCCTGTCTACTGAGAGTGGATAGAAGCTAGACTTACCTCAATTCACGTATAATGTATAAAGCATCAGTAGTAATCTGTCTCAACGTTTGTATCATCCCGGTGTCTTACATCGGTGTTTAGTGGAATGACGAGCTTCCCTCCCTTCGAAACACCTCTGTACCAAATATGCCACGTACGGTGCTAGATGCAACCTTGCGCGCACAGTTAGAGTATTTCGCGGAACTGCGGTGTAAGGGCAGTGATCATATACTGCTATATCACTACAGAAGGTGGGTATCAAATGGCCAATCGACGTAAAAGCTGTAGACGCTACAGCAAAAGTCAGATACAGGCCGTATGCGATACGGAGCTGAGTACCGCACCAATACGCTCAATCCTTTGCGGTACCCAGCCGCTGCTCGAGCGCACCCAACGTCCGAGCCAACTCCTCACCCATCTCTGTACGCCCATCCTCACCATGCGCCTTCACGCCATACACACCCTCCACCAGCGCGCGGCGCAAGAACGGCACGAACACCTTCGCGTACACCGCCCCCACCGCGCGGACCACCCCGTCCTCCCGCTTCGTCTCCTCTTGGCTCGCAGTAGTCGTGGGGCCGCTGCTCCATTCGTCCGGTAAGGACCGCATGTACGCGAGCAGTGCGTCTGTTCCGCGCGCAAGCGCGGAGTCGAGCGCAGCGCGCAGGTCGTCTACTAGAGAGGCGGGTGCGAGCAGCCGCAGGCCGTTCAATGCGGACAGAAGCGCGTTGGTATAAATCGCCAGCGGTGGGTATGATGCAAGGATCGGAGGAGGGACATTCGGTGCGGCGGACGCCAGGGCCGCCAACTGCGAAGCGGTGGGTATTGGAGGGGCGGAGGTCGTTCCTGGTGGAAGGAACAGCTGCGACGGCTTCTTGCGCGCAGATGGGCCTGCTCGGGGACGGCTCTTCGACGTGTCTTCAGACTCGAGCGTTTTGGACCACGCGTTCGTGGCTTCTTCAAACTCCCGCGTTACGCCTTTGCGTACGGCGGATACGAAGAGCGGACCGAGCGCGGCGCGGAAGTCCAGCCCGACGCGCGCGAACGACGTTGCGCAGTACGTCAACTGCGTTAGCAGCGATGAGAGCAGCGAGGGGTCTGCGACGAGCGGGAGCGTTTCGCGCAAGAGGTCGAGCAGCTGCCGTACACGCAGCGTTGTGAACGTCGTGAGCAACACGCGAAGCTCCGGCGGGGCGGACTCGGTACCCTGGGGGCGGTCAAGGAAGATGGT
Source organism: Cubamyces sp. BRFM 1775 (assembly GCA_022385745.1). Lineage (NCBI taxonomy): Eukaryota > Fungi > Basidiomycota > Agaricomycetes > Polyporales > Polyporaceae > Cubamyces > Cubamyces sp. BRFM 1775. The sequence goes on from MU278599.1 coordinate 37,650, forward strand.
GGAATATTGCGTGACGACGTCGTGTACGCCCTCACGCCAGGCGTCGACGTACCGCTTCAAGTAACGCGCGTAGATCTCACGCTCCCTCTCGACGCTCCCCTCACTGTCGAGGCCCTTCTTCTCCGCGTCCACTGTACGAAGCGTGCCGTCCAGGTATGCACTGCGGCCGGAGAGGAAAGCGAGCGCGAGCTCTTGCTCGGAGAGCACGTTCATTTTGCGCAGGAAGCCTACGGCGCGGAAGAGCGCGGGGAGCTTCGCTTGTTCGTGCAGGACGCGGAGGAGCTGGGCAAGCATGGAGTGTACGCGCGCGTCGCAGTCTGCCTTGACGGACTGGACGAGTGGGTTGGACTGGAAGCGGGAGGCGAGGGTGGATGCATGCTGGGCTAGCAGGAGCGCGTCGGAGTAGTTGTGATTTCGCACCGAGGTCTCCAGGAGGAGGGGTAGGGAGAGCACATCATGCAGCTTGTCATGGTGCTCGAGCACGAGCGCAGCCTTTCTTCGCGAGGCTAATAGTGCACGAGAGTCTTGGGCGAACGTTCGCGCGCTTGACTCGAGGTTCGGCAGTGCAGACAACAGTGAGGAGAGGGACGAGGAGAGGGAGTCAAGCGATGAGGAGAGCGTGGAAGTGGTAGCATGCAGCGAGAGGAACGTAGGGTATGACGTGTAGCAAAGCGTCGTGAGCGCGTTCGTGAGCTGCGCGGACGAGGAGGAAAGCTCGGTAGGTTCTTCCTCGAGTTCTTGCAATGAGAGCGATGTCAGCCGGGAGAGGTAAGCAGAGGCCTCGGGAGATGTGAGCGAGGATGGGTCGAAGGCGTCCTGAGCCGATGCGGCCAAGAGTTCAGGTAGCGTTGGAAGCTCTGCATCTTGCGAAGTATCGCTCATCGCGTAGAGATGTAATGGGATGTGGCAAACCCGGTGTGAGCGTTGTGTGCCACACTCGCGCCGTAGGAGCAGAAGACGCCGGCTGAGTGAATGGGCGCTAATGTGCCTTTGGCCACGCTAGTGGCTTCTTAATTAGATCCGAAGGTGGCAGGACCGCCAGCGGTTTGCAGCTTGCTGTTAACCATCCGATACTCATTTCAGCCTGAGTACCGGTACTGTAACGTCCATTTGTTATCGCCATCCAAAGATACACGGTAAGAACGAAGAGCAAAGGATATGTACATCGCGAAACATCAGTGCCTGCTACAACCTGCAAACGCCCCTCGCTACCAATGGGTCTGCCAAATACGCATGCAATCCCGCCACGGCCACTATCAGGTCGCATCCGTGGTGTACATGCCCCTTGTAAGTCCTTTACTCCGCTTTAAAGTCAAGATGAATACGTGACCAACTAATAAGACTCTGTACCAGATGTGCGCATCTCCGTGTCTCCGGATCTCGTCCTCCGCCGCCGCCGCCATATCCTCAGAAGGCGGGCGCAAGTTCGCAAGCAACTGGCCAACACCAATCCGGACGACATAATCGAGATCTCGTCCGGTTCTGAGGCCGATGAGCCACCAGCGCCCCCTAGCGTACTATTGGCCAGCGTGCCTTCGACCAGCATCTCGTCGTCCGAACAGACAGCCAGAATGCCAACGCAGCCCACTTCCCAAGCAACGACTATCTGCACCAGGCCCCCGCGTGCACAAGTTTCTCGTCATATAGACAGCGTTCGACCTCGTGATAGAGTGAATGTACCTCCCAAATCCACGCACCATAGCAAGAGCTACAGAAAACATGTTCGTCAGAACACTCGCCACGACGGTAATACCCTCCGCACCGGTCTCAGCATGAATGTACGCATGTCTATCACATTACGGAGCCTGCGCTGATACCCAGCTTAGCAGCAGCCTTGGTTCAGGGTCTGCTTATCCCAGCTTCGCAAGTTGTTTCCGGAACTTCGTTGCGAAGTCACTGAGACGCATATCGTTTGTTTACTGTGCGATCCAGCACAGGTAAGCTCACTTGTACTCCGGAGTGCTCTTGTCGTGCCATTGGGAGGACTAACGGCTCGGACATGTAGCCCTTTGCTGCTGGACCCGGAGATACCTTGGATGCCTTCTCGAGGCACTTACAACTTGTCCATTTCGGCCCTTTCAAGGACCAGGCTAAACAGACAGAGAATCATTCGGCACTACACACCAACCACAGCAACTCTGCCAAAGGGAACCCAATGCTCAAGGGAAGCATCGACGTCGTGGCAGAGTTTCTCGTCGAGAGCGGTCTTTCAGCCAACCTCGCTGGTATATTGAGGGCGGTCGGCGTTACCGATCGCGTGCGCATGCGTATGCTGGGTGCACTCCCCGACGCCGAGTTGGCCCGATTGGATGAACAGCTGGAGAAACAAGGTATGGATTTGGTGGCTCAGATGCTTGTGAGAGAAGGTCTGCGCCGCTGCGCACGCGCTGGGATACAATGAGTTGGTAGGCTTTTTCTCTTTTTCTCGCACTCGTTCTCTTCGTCGGTAGGTCATCTCTCCTTGTTCTCTGGACGTGACTGTGTCGCAGTAAGCTAGGCTTCTCGAAGTGTAAGGTACGAGGTACGATTGAGTCCTATGGTCTCCATGATCAGCGTAAACTCGATACATAGTACAGCGAGTACTAATAGTTCCTGAGCTTTGTATTGCGAATCCTCTAGGTAAATTGTTTCTATGTGGAGCCGGCGGCCTATTACTCCTGCGAGCTAGTTCGAGCGCCGTTTAGCCTGTAGCTACCGCCAGGCTACCGTTCGGGACCGATCAGCGCATTCGGGCAGCGAGAGTCTGATCGCCGCAGTTCAGAACAGTCCAACAGGGACGGAGAAGCACTCCAAACGGTGCGCATGACCTCACATTCATCCTCTTATCGCTGCTCTGAACATTCATCAGGCCCTCTCGTATTTTTGCGCCCCCACGGCGCGTCAGGGCGGACTCAAGCTTGCGAGAGCGATCGGACGTTGTGCGACGCCCGACACTCGGTGAGCCAGCGATCATGAACGTTGAGCCGGCGGGATAGAATGCGGGGCCCCTCGTGCGGGGTAGACAGGCGCCCGCGCGTGCAGAGTGACATCAGCGGGGACGACGCGACGGAGGGATGATTGATTCCGCGACCGCGCGTCCTGACCATGGGACCACAGCTGACCACAGACGCAACCCACACCGGGGAGGACGCGCTCGCTCCCTCGCCGCGAAAGCCCATCTTCCCCCGCCGGACCGTGCTGATGCCACTCGACGGTCCGCGGGTGCTTCGCGCTGCGCGGCTTGCACCCAAGGAGACATCGTTTTCCCGCGCGATTTGGGGGAAGAAGGTATGAGGGATCAGGAATTTCAACTGGAGCCTGGTTCGTATAAAGATGGGTGGGGCTTCTCGAGGGTGGCCCCGTGAGCCCTTGCTTCCCTCGCTCTGCTCCCCGACGCGCTGTCGCACAAGCTAGTGCTGCTTCGACGATGGGTGTCCCGACGAATTTCAGAGCAATCTTGCTTGCTACCTTTGTGGCGTTTGGTACGTCGCGTTTGGCTTGGCAATTCTTGAGGACTCGCTGATATAGATGCTCGTGAACCCTCGTAGGAGGTACGCTGAACACCACGCCCATCTCACTGAACGCATGCTGTGAGTATATCTGTATACTACTACTGTCAGTCGAGAAGCTGACCATACGTCTCCTCAGAACATCATAGCGGTCGTCTCGTAGGCTTCTTGTTCGGATATGACATCGGAGTTATCTCAGTACGTCCCTGTTATCTCCACAAACTCAATCAAGACTGACCCGTACCTTCCAGGGATGTTTGATTATGGACGACTTCGTCGACCGTTTCGGAGAAGCAGACTCTAGCGGGGTATTCACTCTATCACCCTCACGACAATCCATCATCACGTCTCTTCTGTCAGCCGGGTACGTTGTGAGATTCGGCACGTCTTGCAGGTGTGCGTGTACTTACGCGTGTATCACAGAACGTTCGTTGGCGCGCTAGCGCAAGCATTCACCTCTGACCGCTTTGGTCGTCGAGGGTCTATCCTCATCTGGTCTGCGGTCTTCACCGTTGGTACGGCTATCCAGACCGCCACGGTCCGCTCTCTCGTGCAGATCACTATTGGTCGCTTTATTGCCGGTCTCGGTGTCGGAGCCATGTCGGGTACGTTTTCCGAACATATCTCTGCTGACTGAGTACTGACCATATGTATATTGTAGCTATTGTACCATTGTACAATGGAGAGACCGCCCCGAAGGCGATGCGTGGGATGCTGCTAGTACTCTACCAGCTCCAAATCATCATTGGGTACGCTTCATCTTCGACCACTGTACTAGTCGGCGTCGCTCACAGGTGCCTTGTAGTATCTTCATCAGCTACATCATCGATCTCGGAACGCACACGATCAAGGGCTCCGCGTCATGGAGGATACCTGTCGGCCTCCAGATGCTCTGGGGCCTCATCTTGCTTTCCGGCATCTTCTTCCTCCCCGAATCTCCGTACGTCGTCGCCAACCTGCCCATGTATCAACATCATATCTGACATTCGTCCCAACCTAGCCGTCACCTTCTTGGCACAGGGAAAGAGGACGAGGCGCGCCGCGTCGTGGCTGAGCTTAACAGCCTACCAGAGGACGACCCGGTCGTTCTGGAGACTATCGAGGAGCTCGAGTATGGCATCCGCGCGGAGAACGAGGGCGGCAAGGCGACATGGATGGAGTGTTTCTCAGAGCGGAACAAGCTCTGGAAGCGCACGCTGAACGGCATGATGCTCCAGTTCATCCAGCAGCTGAATGGACAGAACTTCTACTGTACGTCTAACCCTGTCGACCATTTGAGATACCAGAAACTGACCTTCTTACTTCCTAGACTACTACGGTGACACCTTCTTCAAGAGTGCCGGTACCAAGTGAGTTTGCCGTCTATATGTAATGTGTTGAACGTGGACGCTGAACCTTGTCGTCCAGCATGTCTCCCTACGCAATCCAAGCTATTCTTGGTGGCGTTTCGGTCGCAGGCACAGTCCCCGCACTCTACCTCATCGAGACCTGGGGTCGGCGAAACGTACGTCGCCACTCTACAGTCCTTTGCTTCCCAGTGTGTTGACAACGTCATAACTGTACAGTCCCTCTTGACTGGCTCCCTTATGGAAGCGGTGTGCGCCCTCATTGCCGGCCTGGTCGGCCACTTCACCCTCGCCCCAGCCGGAACGCCCGCGGACCAGCTCACGAAGCGCAACAGGCAGGGCGGCGACACTCTCATCGCGTTCGCCGTTCTCCATGTGTTCTCGTTCTCTGTATTCTGGGGCCCGACGCCATGGGTGTACCTCGGCGAGAGCTTCCCGCTCCGTGTCCGTCCGAAAGCTATCGCTCTTGGTAGCGCGACCAGTGAGTACCACTTCTCAGGATATGAGTGTGGATATTAGTGCTAACTGGGAATCGTGTACAGACTGGCTGTGGAACTTCCTCCTCGGCTTCTTCTCGCCGCGTATTGCAAACGACATCGGTCCTCTCATCCTCCTCATCTTCTTCGGCATGCTGGTCTTCGGTTACGTCTATGTCTACCTCTTCATCCCTGAGACCAAGGGCCTCAGTCTGGAGGAGGTAAGCCCGCTCTCCAACGCTTTCTTAGCCTGCCTGGAGTGACTGATGACGTTGGTGGTGTAGGTCGACGAGATGTACCGTGCGGAGATCAAGCCGTGGAACTCTTCCAAGTGGCGGCCAAGCGAGAAGCATATCCATGAGAAGGCGGGTACCACGACAGAGGTGCGCGAGGAGAAGGACACCAAGGACGCGGACAGCGTATGATGATGTTCACGACTCTGCACGTCTGAAAAGACGATTCTCGATACCTACTTTGTTTACGATTTCTACGCGCATGTTGTATGAGTAGCTTTCTTCACGGAATGGATCACACCCACTACACCTTCACTCTGACACTCAGCACTGCACTTCGTATAGCAGCACCTCGCCTCTTCCTTGGGTATCAAGCTGTATCAAGGCAGCTTCAGAAAGATACTGGGAGCGAGGGGAATCGAACAGAGCATTTACCCATGCCCGGACCGATCACACCGGGAAGTGATATTGGGCGCTTATAGAAACTTGGCCGCTTTTCTCGGAGCCCGGGTTCTCTCTACTCAACACGTTTCCTTCCTCCGCTCGGTCATCTCGCTCAGGCTGCGGCGATCGTCTGCCTTATACATCGAGCAGCCGGAGATACTCAGAACGAAAACAAAAGCGCTCCAGTCCGCCCTCTGGAGCTTTCTATGATCATCTCATTCCGCCTACACCTCTCGCCAAACCTCCGCTCGCTCACAAGACGGTTCTCCTCTGCCATGTCTCGTCGCTCGCAGCCACCAACACCCGAGTCGTCCCCTCGGATAGCGAAAAAGCCGAGGCTGGAGTATCCGCCTCTCACCGCGGACGACTACAAGAATGGATTAATGCTTGCTCCGATGGTCAGGTCCGGCGCATGTACGTATGTGAGGAACCATTCTCTGGTGAACTCTGCTTACTCACCCTTTGGGTGCAGTACCTACCCGTCTGTATTCTCTTAAGCACGGCGCAAAACTTGTGTGGGGTCCGGAGACAGTTGACAAGGCGATCCTGCACACCACCCGTGTCGTCGATCGTAAGCCATACCGCTACTCCCGCTGTACTCGCACTGACCAATGCATGGACAGCGGTGACCGGTGTCATATCCTACTATGGCAAGTCAAAAGCCATCTTCACTACCCACCCCATCGAGAAGCCCTTCCTCATCTACCAAATCGGCTCTGCTGACCCCGAGCTCGCTGTCCAGGCGGCGAAGATGGTGCAGCAGGATGTCGCGGGGTTCGACCTCAACTGCGGGTGTCCTAAACCATTCTCTACTCACGCGGGCATGGGTGCTGCCCTACTCTCGACCCCCGACCTCCTTTGCTCCATCTTGACCGCCCTCCGGCAAGCGATGCCTCCCGAAATCACCATCTCGGCGAAGATCCGCCTGCTGCCTTCGCAAGAAGATACCTTAAAGCTCGTAGAGCGGATCGTGAACACGGGCATCACGGCGCTCACGGTGCACTGCAGGACGCGGAACATGCGCAAGCGGGAGAGAGCGGTCATTGAACGCATGCGGGAGATTGTCGATTTCGTCGAGCGGATGGGCAAAGGCGTCGCTGTTATTGAGAACGGCGACTGCTTGGGCTATGAAGACTCTATGCGGGTCCGGCAAGTCACGGGTGAGTCGTTGCAAGACTGTCAGCGTATACCCCGTGCTGATAGCACTCGCAGGAGCGCATTCAGTCATGATCGCGGAGGCCGCTGAGGCAAATCCCACCTGTTTCTCGCCGACACCTCTAAAGGATCTCGAACTGACCTTCGTACCTGGATACATCCGTCTGGTACGTTCCCAAGGGGCAGTAATTTGGCATGCTCATACTGATAATGCTTGTAGGGCAAGTACCTGAACAACCACTGGACCTCGACCAAGTTCTGCGCTACACAATTCCAGGGCGCCCATGAGAACGCCAGGCGGAACGATCTGAAGGCGATGCGCGAGGCGATTGTGCGTGCGAAGTGCTACGAAGACCTCGACGCGTTTGTGGCGCCGTGGACAGGCGAGCAGGAGTGGGCGGAGATCGTGGAGGCAATTGAGCAGCGAGGCGGCCAGCGCGCGCCCCCTCACCCTTTACCGCCCATTGAAGAAGTCGCAGTTGCGCCTTTCGCTCCTGCAGCGCTCTTAGGCTCTACGTCTGAAGCTACGACACAAAAGGAGAGCGATGCGGCGGCGGTGGCTGTCAAAGAGGCAACTGCAGGCCAAGAAGACGCACCTGTGGCCGCTGAGCCACAAATACCATCTGCGGCGTCTGTCCTTGGTTTGGATGTGCCGCCTCCATCCTCTGAGGCGGTCGACGTTGCTGTCTAGGACGTTGCTAGATTTTATATGTTGCTAATAGCACGTACGCGGCTGAATACTACTCTTGCGTAATACATTTGTATCGAATAGCCTAAACAAACAGTGCCGTATCGAGCCCGAGCGGTTTTGGGGTGCGACCCTCGCCGTGGTGCCGTCATATCGATCTCTCGAGTGCCGCCACCATGCCTCACCAACGTTTGTCGCCCGCGCCCTCTATATTATATACACGCTCTCATTAGAGACTAGCCGCCACATCCCGGAATCATCTACTTACTTCTATCTCTTGACCACCAGCGACCACGATGACCAGCACGCTCTCGCAGGCCGACCTGAACGCGATCCTCGACTTCACCATCGCGCTTGCGCGCAAGGCGGGCGCGCTCATCCTCGAGGGCTCCGAGGCGATCCGCGCGTCGGGCGCGATGGACGAGAAGAAGAACTCGGTCGACCTTGTCACTGAGTACGACGTGCGCGTCGAGGAGCTCGTCAAGAGCGAGCTGTCGGCCAAGTTCCCTACCTTCAAGTTGTGAGTATATGCACCCTCCCATGTTGTCACTGCCCCTGCCGGTCAAGCGGATGAGGATACTGAGTGTACGTCACGTTGGATAGTATCGGAGAGGAGTCGTACGCCGCCGGTGCGCGCACGAGCCTCACCGACGAGCCCACCTTCTGCGTAGACCCCATCGGTACGCCTCTCCAATCCCACTTCTCTGATTCTATACACTCTAACCACCTATGTCTATACCGCAAATTCACAGACGGCACGACGAACTTTGTGCACGGCTTCCCCGCAGTGTGCGTCTCGATCGGGCTCATCTCCGGAAAGCGCCCCGTCCTCGGCGTGCTCTACAACCCTTTCCTCGACCAGCTCTACAGCGCCGTCAAGGGCGGCGGCGCGTTCCTCGCGCAGGGTGGCCGGCCCCCCGCCCGCCTCCCGCTCGCGAAGCCGCGCCCGCTCCCGTCGCTCTCGCAGGCTTTGCTCGGTACGTCGGGCTTGGCCCAGCTAGCTTGAACACCTTCCTCAGCGCAGGGCGGAGTTGGCTTACGCTGGATCTAGGTATCGAGTGGGGCTCGGACCGTTCGGCGGACATGGTCAACCACAAAGGCGACTCGTTCAAGCGTCTCGCGGGGAACCCCGCTGAGGGCGTCGTCGGCGGGCGGATGGCGCACTCGTTGCGCTCGCTTGGAAGCGCCGCGCTCAACTTCGCCATGGTCGCGCAAGGCGGCCTCGACTTGTACTGGTACGGCGCGGATGCTCCTACAGCGGTGAATATTACTCACTGAAAATATTTCTCTGCAGGGAGATTGGATGCTGGTGCGTATTGGTACACCGAGCCCACGATGGCTAGAGGAACGCTGAACGATACTCCGCAGGCCTTGGGACGTCTGCGCAGGCTCTATCATCGCACAAGAGGCCGGCTGCTTTGTCGCAGGCTCGCATAACTCCCCGCTTGACAACGACGTGAACCAGGAAGTGCTCGAGGGACGCAAGTACATCGTCATTCGTGCGATCGGAGACTCTGAGGTACGGCATCTACAGACTCGCGCATCTTCATTGGGGCTGATACACGATCCTATACAGACTGAGAAGGGCGTCGATGCGCAAAAGAGGCTGATCAAGGAGTTCTACGAGACCGTAGATGACTTCGAGCCGGCGAAGTGAGACGAGGGCACCATAGCAGATGTTAGGTAGTTGTAGTAGAATTGTACCTTCCATGTACCCTTAGATGAGCAGATGCTGCTCTTCCCGACTTGTGCAAGAGGCATTGCACATATCTCTTTCCACCTTGAACCCAGCAGCTTACAATGAGAGTGAACGTAGATGTACAACGACAGCGAAGGTATTCAGATGTCCGGTCCGGAAGTCTACATAACGTCGATGATCTCTTTTAGCCGCACCTCATTCAGGATCTCGAATCCCTTCTCTGGCGTGACCTACAGTGATACTCGATCAATGGATATGGCCCAGATTGCGAGGGGTCTGTACGTACCTGTGCGAGTTGTACATTGTGGTGGTCGAGCTTCTCCTCCATCACCTGCTTAAGTACTCTCAGCGTGAGTACCTGAGCCTCCTGCAGCGTCATTTGCTGCGGGAAGAATCAGCAGCTGGTCGAAGAGAGATTCATCGGAACACACCTTATGCCACTTGTCCTGAAGCTCGCTCTGCGCCGCCTCCGAACCCGATCCGATCGCCTTCGCGTCATACCGCACGAACGTACCTGAAGGGTCTGTGTGGAACCTATCGCAGCAATTAATCTGAGCACCTTCCTTCACAACCCACACAACTAAGACTCACAGCTGAGGCCCCAGCTCGTCGATCCCGGCGATGAGCAGCGCAACACCAAACGGCCGACTCATCATCGCATCCTCGTCGTGCACACTCTCTCCGAAGCGCAGCGCGAGGTCGCACACGGCCTGGGTCGCGCTCTCGACCTTGATCCGCTCGTCGTACGTGAACGCGTGGTTCTGCGCGGTGACGCGGGCGTGGTCGATCATCGTGCGTGCGTCGGCGGTCAGGCCGGACATGGCGCAGCCGAGGTGGCGGTCTATCTCCATGATCTTCTCGATGGACGACGCTTCGAGCAGGGGCGACTGGACGCGCTTCTCGACGCCGAGGACGACGCCTTCTGGTGTGCGGACACCGATGGTGGTGGACCCGAGCTGTATTATTGTGTAATCGCGGTCAACGTCTTGGATTCATCACAACATCAAGTCCATGTATACAGTACACACCTTGATGGCTTCAATGGCATACTCGACTGCACAGACGCGAGCTTAAGCATGTTACCGATGGAGAGCTTTCTCCATGGTGCATACCTTGGAAGAGCCGTCCTTCCGGAGAGAAAGTGTTTACACCACGATCTGCGTAGCCTTTAGTGCGGTATTCTCGGTTGCTTAACTATCCATACACACCGTATTCTGAGCGAGTAAGGAACATAGTTGGGATGGAGGAAGCAGGAGATGAGGTACTATATGAAAGAGGCTGAGGCTTGCGTACGACCCAGGACCGCGTAATGCAATAGGCGCCGAACGCGCGTCGCGTGAGGTTCGCGTTACGGCGCGTGACACACTGTCACCACCCCTCAAGCTTCAAGCTTCAGCGCTCAGCTGCAGCGCCCGCCGCGATCATGGACGCGCTCCTGCAGCATCTCTCACTGGGGATAAGGATTCAATGCATTGGCGCCATTTTACGAGAGTGAGCATATGGATACCCCACTTTACGTCACATACAGAGTTCAACGAATATAATTGTACAGGATATAAAATTACGAAGGAACGCCAGTCTGAGCTACAACTCGAATCTGGAGAGGTACAGGGCCAAGGTACAATGCAAATAATACACGCTATAACATACACCCATCATGGAAGAGGACGGACGAATACATATGCCTCATGCTGACACCGCGGCCATTGATCGTGTTGAAGTCGTGCGTCGAATCGCGCGCTGCATGTAGACCCGAACGGTCAAGAGGATGCCTTGCCCGCGTAGGTTCTGCCGGCTCTCCCGGAGGATCGCCTTGACCTCGGGCTTGATGCTCGCCAGCATGTCCGCAGTCGTATATTTAGGCTTCCATCCTAAGGCTCGCGCCTGCTCACCCCGTCCGCGCGCGTTCGACCCCAGGGCGAGATAGGCGACCATCTATGAATAGGCCTCGAGTCAGTATACGTATACCGCGGGGCCCCGGACGCAGAGACGAGACGCGGGACGTACCGAGTTGCCGATGTACTTGTCGATTTCATGGTCCGTGAATGGCGTCGGTTCTGCAGACTTGGAGACGCCGAGCTCGACGAACGCCTTGCCCAGCGCCCTCCCTAGCTCGTGCCACGAATGCTCGCCGTTCTCCAGGATGTAGAACCCCTCGCGGCCGTGGGGGACCGCGTTTGGGTCGGCGAGGACAGCATTGAGCAGCACAATGTAGAAGTCCGCGACTGGAACGCAGCAGCGGCGCGATTGAGCCCCCCACTCTAACACCGCCTTACGCAGGAAGACGAGGCTCACCATCATTCACATGCGCGTGGTTCCATATTGGCTTGCCCTCACCAATCATGCCCGCCTGCCCTCGTGCGAGGGAAGTCTTGATCAGAAGCGGGATTTGGATAGAGTGCCGGTTCGACAGCCCGTTCTCGAACAGTGGCCCAGAGGCCATGCCAAAGATTACGGGAGGGCTGACGATGAGAGCGCGGATGAAGCCTATTGCGCCACGATCAACGTTCGACTCCGGACCGCGCACGCAGTGGTGGAACGACAGTGACACATACCTGCTTGATCAGCTTCGAGAATGGCGAGGTCGACATTGCGGTGGAAGGCGGTGTCCGGGATAGATTCTATCTCCTTCGGCTGGGAGTCGTGGTACACCTTGTCCGTTGCGTACATGCCCATTGCGTCATCGGTTAGGAACGCTGTTCCGGACTGGTCCGACGTGAGCAAGATGCGAGATCGACGGGATGAAGAGACGCACGGTGTGGATGAGGGTAGGCATCTCGCCCGTCCTCTCGTACTTGTTCTTCATGCCTCGCAGTATCGCCCTCATTGCCCCAAGATCATCCGAGTTGGTCTGTGCAGCGCAACAAAGTCAGCGACTTGCCAGCCTGTTGTTCAACACGAGCACATACGACTGAGAATACAACGTCGGCACGTTCCGCGAGGCCGGTGAGCTTGTCGTGCTCGTCAAGGGTCCCTACGACAGCGTTCACCCTGAACTTGCTGCGTATGACCATGGCCTTCTCTCGCGATCGGACTAGAGCTACGATGTTGAAATCCGCAGCTCGAGGATGCTTCAGCAGGCGGCCAAGAACGGATCCGCTGATGTAACCTATGCAAACGGCCGTGTCAGCGAGGGCGGGTCTGCGCAAGACCGTAAGATATACTCGCCGGTAGCCCCGGTGATGAAGATGTTCACCCTCCAATGCGGCATCGGTATGAGATGGTAACAGAGGGTGTAGGGTATGAGGGGGCGAAAACGTGTGTTAAAGGGCGAAGAGAACCTCGCAGCTCAGAATAGCCCATAATATAGGAAATCCACGACGTCCCGCGCAGACCCGGAGCTGCGTAACGGAATTTGATACGCCAGTGTTCCCTGCACGCGTCAGGCATCGGCGCCGGCGTGGCTCTTACTGACTCTGCCGTAGCACATATGGGAGTGCGCGACCCTATGAGGGGGCCACTAAACGCCGATTGCACCGGGCAGAGGTGGATGTTGACTTAGGAGCTTGACAAAGCTCCGGGGCCGAAGCGCACGGGTGGGCGATCGGAACCGCGTCAGTCGTCTGGCGTGGCTTAGTGAGCGCGCTGAAAACAGGAGCACAATACGCTGAGACGGCCAAATGCGTTTATTCAGCTCAACATGAGCCACGGATTGCAGTTTGAGAGCGTCACTCACCGGAGACAGACGTGTTGCCGAACACATGGGATTGTCAGAAAGACGTCTGTGGAAGGTACCAGATGTATGATAGCGTCGAGCAGGTGCTTTCTAACCATATGTGATCTCAACCTTGCTCTCAAGTGCACTGATTAGAAGAGAGATTGCTATGCCATAAACCGTTCGCTGCTGATGGTGCAGATCATCGTGGTCATGGGCCAACTGCCAAGTTACCGGCGGTAGCAAATGCTGAACATGGGCGCTTAGATTGAGACCTGCGTGATCGACGCGTATGAGATCGGTCCCGCACTTGAGCTTGCTTACTGACCATCACCTCTCTCAAACACCAACCAATTCCTCTTACACCAACTTACCGAACGCTTTGCAACAACCATGGTACCGTGTCCATAACGGCGCATTGACTTCCTGCCAAAACTGACCCGCAATCATGATGGACATCCAGTCTGGCTGGGAAGTCCGCCTCTCGACCTCTCGCGGCGTGCCCTACTTCTACAACGCCGAGACGCGCGAGTCTATGTGGGAGGCTCCGCCCGACCTCACCCAGGAACAGATTGCCGCACTCCCTGGCGCGAAGCACTACCTGCCCGGGGCACACGGCAGCGCGAACGGCGAGCGCCCTGCGCAGGTCCGCGCTAGCCACCTGCTCGTGAAGCACCGCGGGAGCAGGAGGCCGAGCAGTTGGAAGGAGGTACGTGTTTGAGCCTCCTCGTCCTCGGCACCGCTGCCTCCCTTGTCACGCTCTGGGTAGTGACGGCGTAGAGGGAGGGCAGGTCTATTGAGGGTACAGAGTCGCTGATCATAGGTGTTCACGATATAGCAAAACATCACCCGCTCCAAGGAAGAGGCCATCGCAATGCTCAAGGAGTACGCGGCGCAGATCAACGGTGATCCCGAGAAGTTCGGCGAGCTCGCGTCCAAGTACAGCGACTGCAGCTCGCACTCGAATAAGGGAGACCTGGGTTTCTTCAAGCCGGTACGTCTGCACGATTGTCTGACGTGGTGCATATAGTGAGCGACGGCGTGCTCGGGATACAGGGCCAGATGCAGAGGCCGTTCGAGGAGGCGACGTATGCGCTCAAGGTCGGGGAGATCAGCGACGTCGTCGACACGGACAGCGGCGTTCACCTCATTCTGCGCACGGCCTGAGCGGATGATGAAGGCGTGATAGAGGGACGGGATACGGAAATTTAGATGAAGAAGCCTCGTTGGTTGTAACATATGCGTTGAAACCCGGATGGAACGCGTTTCTGTTGTATCCTGATTCTGCGTGTTGATGCTGAAGCGCTCAATGATAGCAAGAATACAGTTTATTGAACAGCAGTGTGTCCATAGTCCAAGTAGCGACACTATGATACAACAGTACGGTATGCGATTGTCCACGAAGTCCGACAATCAGGTATCCAAGCGTAACTGCGACCTCAAACGAGATCGTGGCCCTGCATCTCCTCGTACTTCTTGGGGTTGACGTCGGTCCTCGTCTTCTCAGCTACTTCACGATCGAAGTCCCAAGATGCCTTGAGACCGACGCGCTACAAGCGGGAGGATCAGCGATGAAAGGCACTACAAGCTCGGGACTCGGCCTACCTCGAAGAAGTCCTTGATCTGCCAGTTACCGCAGTGGTCGAGATCGGTACCCTTGTCGCGCAGCGCGGCGTAGGATTTCTCCATTGCGATCGCAGCGGGGACTGTACGGAACAACCAAAGTGAATCTCTCACTTCGAGGTAGATGGGGCGGGCGGGGTACTTACTGAAGCCGGTGCACGGGTAAATCGCAAGCTTGAACCCGAGACGCTTGCAGTCCTCCACAGTATAGTTGCCGGTAAGTCCGTTTGGAAGGACGTTGATCATGCACGGGTGGGGCGCGAGAGCCTTGACGAGTCGCTCTGCCTCCTCCTTCGTCCGTGGGCTTTCCATGAACGCAACGTCCGCACCTGCGTCGAGCGCAGCCTTCAACCTCTTCACACCCTCCTCAAACGCATCCTCGCCCGCCTTCTCCCCACCAAACGTCGTCGCGTTCCGTGCGTCCGTACGTGCGATGATCAAAAAATCTGGGTTTTGCCTCGCCTTGACCGCCGCGACGATGCGCTCCAGGTACGTCTCCATGTCCACCACGTCCTTTCCCGCGAGCTGGCCGCAGCGCTTCGGGAACGTCTGGTCCTCGATGTGGCACCCCGCGACGCCAGCGGCCTCGTACAGCGCGACGGTCCGCGCAACATTGAGCGGGCCGCCGAAGCCCGTGTCGGCGTCGGCGATGACAGGCGCGTCGCAGACGTTGACGATCATGCGTGCGGTGTCAGCGAGCTCGACGCCGGTGATGACGGAGAGGTCGGGCTCGCCGATGACGGAGCCGGACGCACCGCTGCCGGCGAGGTAGAGTGCGTCGAACCCGGCGGCGTTGGCGATGTGCGCGGAGATGCCGTCGAATACTCCAGGGCAGATTATGCAGTCCTCTGGGGGTGGGTAAGTGTTGTAAATCTCATCACGTTCAAATGGAGATATGGCAGAGAGAAGGGCTCACTCTCTTTCATGAGCTGCCGCAGCTTCTTGGGCTGGTTAGTCTTGTATGCAACAGGGAGATTCATGTCGCTTCGCTCGTTCGATAGTGTGTTTTGGTATAATGCGTTCTGGAGGAAGGGTCGTAGTACGGGGAGAGTTGTGATGAGAGCATGTCCTCTATGAGCAAGGCTTGTATATGGCCCCACACAGGAACTGCGTGTGCTTTATTTTTGGAATGCAGTGGGGATTTCTACGACTGTGCAGCCATCCATGCAAGTTGCTGGGGCGCGTGCGTCACCATGACATAGATATTCCAAGATACGGGTGGATCCCAGGGGCGAACATTGGTGGGCCCAGCGGTGCGTGTATAGGACCTTGGAAGTGCTTGATTGTTGTAGTTTACGGACGCACGGCTTGATTCGACGAGGCTCATGTAGCGGTAGTGAGGTGGTTGAAAGCAAGTAGAGCTTGCGTGGTATTGAAGGTAACATTTATATATTGGACGCGACTTGCTTCGTACGATCAATGACGTCGTTGAGTAGCATTGTACGGGATTCTCCGGTGGGATTAGCGCCTATGCTGGACAGTGACTCGTGTGAAGCGCTTAGCTGTGGCAGCGGAAGGAGGATCTGGAGTCTGGACTGTATGTAACTGGCAGCTCGAGACATGGCACACGCTCTGTCCTTCGCTGTCTCCCCACACCAGCTCTGGAACCTCTGGCACACCCACTCGTCCGACCCGGCGTCCCTCTCATGGACCATCTCGGTTCTCGTTCTCTCCCTCGTTGGCCTCCTCTGGAGCTTATCGCGCAAGTCTTCCACGCGCGCTAGGACAAGTTTAGGACCGAATGGAAGTGCGCCCGTATGTCCTCCTGACCAGCTCAAGGACGACCTCAAGGGCGGCGTCGCGAATGCGTATGCGTTCGAGCGCCAATTGACCGTCCCATTTGACGTTGGCGACGTCCGCGTGTCAAAGATACTTATTCATCCGATAAAGGTGCGCATGTCCGCTCGGGATGCGCCACAATAAGCTGAGCGGAGGGACGCAGAGTTGCCGTGGGACCTCTCTTCAGGAAGCGCGATATACACCGGAAGGTTTAGAGGTATGTATTTCTCCCAACGCGCAACAACTTCGTTGTCCTTCTGTGTCGACGCACGGCCTGCGCTTCTCTTGCACGAAGGCACCCCGTTTTCTTTCCTCCCAGGGGTGCGAGTATATTTCGGACTGCTGCCCGCCCTACACCCCATAGTTGCCCATGCATACCTCCCACTGACTAACCCCCCCTAGAATGATAGAAAATGGTGTATCATAGAAGCGGAGTCACATAACATTATCACCGCGCGAGAAGTTGGAAAGGTAGGGCTGAAGCCTCCGAACGCGCCCCACCAACCTACCTGACTGTTGCAGATGGTTTTAATTACTCCCAAAGTCGAAGTAGACGCCGCCTCACCCTACGGCGGACGACTGACTGTATCGTTCCCTGCCGATTCTGACTGTGAGACGTTCTCTGTGCCCCTAAACCCAACAGATGACTTGCTTGCCGACTGGCCTGTGTACGTCCCCGCCCTCTCCTATAGCATGCTGTCATATTGAGCGTTGCGGACAACCAGCATCGAGGATTGTCGCATGTTCGGCGTATACCTGGTCGAAGGCTACGTCGTCTCTAGCACGCTCGACGGCCCCGGGTCGCGCACGCCTTCAGAAGTGCTCTCGGACTACTTCGGGCGCGCGGTGCACCTCGTTATGAAGGGCCCCACCCCGCGCGTGTGTCCGCCCACTCAGGCGTTCCCGAAACTACAGGAGACGGCCAAGTTCCAGGACGGGTACCCGTTCCTGGTCGCGAGCGAGGAGAGCCTAGAGGAAGTGCGCCGGGTCGTGAGCGCATTCGCGCAGGACGAGAGCCCCGAAGCCCGGATCGGCGGGATCGACCGCGAGCGCTGGAAGGGCGGAGGGGTGGAGATCGAGAGGTCCGTCGCGACTTGCGAGACTTACGGGCATGGGTGGCAGACGAGAACTGACGTGTGCGGGTGTAGGTTCCGGCCTAATATCGTCTTCAAAGGCTCGGGGGTGCCGTTCGCCGAGGACATGTGGCGGCGCATCCGTCTCCACCCTTCAGAATCAGAACCAAACTCAATGGGCGACGAGGCGCGCACATTCACTCTCGTCTCGAAATGCACGCGCTGCCTGGTGCGTCCCCTCGGGCGTTCTCCCAAAAATACTACGTTCTGATGTCTGGCACGTTCCGCTTTTAGCTGCCGAACGTCGACACGACCACGGGCGCGCGCGACGCAGCGGTGCCGTACAAGGTGCTGCTCAAGTTCCGGCGGAACAAGGACCCGGCGCGGATGAGCAAGCCGTGCTTTGGGTGCAACGCCGTCGTTGGGGGGACGGGCGTCGTCCGCGTCGGAGACGGCGTCGAGGTTCTCGAGTGGGCAAGTGGGATTGGGGTGTAGGCTCACAGTTCGTAGCGGATTGTGCATGGCTCGGTCGCGTCGGCTTGCAAGAGAGCTTGGGCTACTTGGTGATTGCTCGCAAGGTGTGCTGCACCAATGCTACATCTGTATCGCAACTATATGTGGGGATCATGTAGGCGGCACCTTCTTGCTTGATTCTGCCGGTAGCCGGTAGTTCGAAATAGGTTTGCCCCAGGCATTTTGAATCTGGATTTCCAAACAAAAACATCCCGGTCCAAAATCAATCTCTCTGTCGGGGAGTCGAACCCCGCTTTCGCGCGGCCAATACAAATGACAGGCGCGTGTACTAACCGATATACTAACAGAGAGTTGCACTGTGAGCGTGTTCAAAGATAATGATCCGCACTATCCCCGCTCAACACTTGTCGAAGTCTGACTGTTCTGTACTTGGGCTCGCAAGATCTATATACTGCAGGAGTGACTGGACTGTGGACGATGCTGTCTTCTGCTCGCCGCCTGCTTTCCTTGTTCCCTCGTCAGCGCTGCAGTACCACCGTCCCTCTCACTCTCCGCACGCTCAATCTCGTCCGCCCGTCTAACCTCCAGTTTCACGCATCACGCACCATGAGCACGCACCCGTCCCTCTCGCTCATCTCCACCCCCAGTAAGCATCCTATCACGCCCGCTCGCGATTGATAACAGGACGCGATATATGTGCATGAACAGACGCGCCCGCTGCTGTGGGCCCGTACACCCAGGCCGTCCGCGTCGGCGACCTCCTCTTCCTTTCCGGCTCTCTCGGACTGGACCCCGCCACGGGCAAGATGGTCAGTACGCTGCGTTGTTTATCGGACGCGTCGACCCTGCTTGAGCTCACGCTATGCATTGATGACGGTAGGTCGAGGGCGGCGTTGAGGCACAGGCCAGGCAGGCTCTCAAGAACATGAAGGCGATCATCGAGGCCTCCGGGAGCGAGGTCGGCAAGGTCGTGAAGACCACCGTACGTCCCTATTCTACATGCACATCGGCGGCATCTCACCACTGCGGACGTTGGGGTCTCAGGTGTTCTTGCACTCTATGGATGACTTCAAGGCCGTGAACGGGGTCTACTCCGAGTTCTTCGGCGAGCACAAGCCCGCGCGCTCGGCGGTGCAGGTCGCGCGCCTGCCGCTCGACGCGCTGTTTGAGATCGAGGCTATCGTCAGGTGCGTGTCATTGTATTATAGTTCTTGTACAGGCCAATGTGTAGCTGACGCGTTTGGAAAGTGCTGCGTGAGGTGGATGCCGGAGAAGAAGTCAAATACAAGAATTCGTGTATGCACAATGCGCTTGATATACGTATGATGTCACACTGTTCCAGCGTATGGCCCAGGTGGTGTTAAGGACACCGTTTGCTTGTGCGTAGTAGGTAGGTGAATGGCGTTTCGAGTCGTCTTCGTTCGCCTTGGTGCCGTGGATGAGCGCTGAGCGCCGAGTACTGAGTCCTGAACACTGAAATTGCAACGAATGTCCTGAGAAAGGCGGCCCTACAAATTCGCAATAAGGTTCGCGGTTGGGTTTGCGATAGGTTAAGGGATAGCTTTGCAGCCTCCGCTCGCAGTAGATGTCGAGATTCATAAGAACCGATGGTGGCCATCCCTTCCCGGGATGGCATGTCCGGTGCCTCGTGACGAGCACGTTTAGGCAGGTCGCACTTCGAGCCTTCGACCTGTGCGCCCTGTTGCGCATGCGGCCTCGACGCTCGCGAACACTTCACCTTATACTGAACCCCTTTTGACCTATCTCATACTTGAGAACGCCCGTCTTGATCGCAAGCGTCTGATATAGGATATCACGATCCAAAAGACGAAGCAGGAACCCACAGATTCTGCAGAGGTAGGCTCATGATCAAACATCTCATGACCGGGCGTCCGTGCCCTGTGCACTAAGAGTACACACCCGTATAACCTCATCTTACAGGCTTCTCTCCTTCTCGACGGCAGGATTACGCTTACGACCATGTCGGTTGAGCCACTGTTCGAGACCGCAATCAACGTGATATATAACTTCGACCCCCAGGAAGACCGGGATACTCCAGACTCGCGACAGACGAGCGTGGGCTACAATCTCCGTCCCAACCGTACCTACTACGGACAGTTAGAGATGGACGACTCGGGGCGGCCTACCCACTCACGGAGCACTGGAGAGGGCTCTTGTAGGTCCCATATGTTCTAATCGGTTACCTTCGCTAGCGCTAACCAGGCACGTACTTCATGGTTTTGCATAGCCTCTGGGTCTTCGTCAACCCCTGCCCTGGTAGTGCATCGGCATCCTGCCTGGAGGCCGCCCGAGTTCTGGGACTCGATAATCCATACCGGGGACCTCGGGCGTGTACTGAGAGAACCTGTCGTCAGCATCTCCGACGAGTCCTCGGAAGATGAACTCGAGAGAGAAGACGACGGCGTGCCTCCAGATCAGCGGAGCCCCGTGCGCGTGTACAAGGTCACTCGGCCTGCTATGGAGGTTGGGGAAGAAGACGAGAACGAAGGCGAGGACGAGGATGATTTGCTTCCACAGATAAGCGAGACCAGCCGGTTTCCGACGTCGGACGAGAAGGACGACTCCTCGGACGACATGGTTGATGTCCAGATGGAAGAAGCAGACGAGCCTGCGCAGAATCATGCCTCTACTAGTATGCACTCCGGGGGCTCGCAGATCGGTGCGAAGACAAAACGGAGAGCACTCAGCATGCTTTTGCAAGTTCAGCCCCGGAGGGGCCACAGGCCTCAGGTAGGTGATGCCATGGCGCACTGACGGCCCTTCATGCGCACGGCAGTCACTCACGGTCGTGTCCTTAGCCTCCCCCTGCGCTGCAGGTCTCCGCACGGCGCCTGCATCAGGAGTTCCCCGACGAAGACTTCGCGCCTGGATATACCTGTCTCCCTGACAAGATGCTCCGGTGGGGGTTCCGATGTTTCCGCTGCCCCGGCGCGCCAGTACGTCCATCGTCATTGTAGGCGGGGTACGACCTGGACTGACTGCTGGATACTGAATGCTGGCTGTATGCACAGCTCCTTTCAGGGTGTCACGTGGGCATATGCACCACCAATTTCGTGAATCATCTCAGGAGCGCCAAGCATCGCAAGGCATGCCTCGCCGGTGGAGGCGGGAGCGGTAGCCGCGTGTGCAGTGATACCGGACTGCCGGGTAGCGCTTCTGTAGCATACCAGTCAAGCGCGGATGGCCCGCCGAGCAGCACCTCTTCTGTATCTACCAACGCAGAGAGCTCTGCTCCTACAGCGTCCCAGTCCGGAGCCCACGTACTAGCCGCCGTTGCGCAGGCACAGTTCCACAACGAGAAGCCACCCCGGGACACTTTGAGGGAAGAAGGTATCCAAGTTTCTACCCTGCCGCAGGACGAAGTGGCGGGCTTCCTGCGCTCCGTGGGCCTCTCGCCCGCACTGGCGAGCGCGCTACGCGATGTGGGGATTAGCGACCGTGCCCGGATGCGTGCCTTGGGGAGCCTGCCGGATGCGGACTATCAGCGAGTGGACGACTGTCTGAAGACGGCGGGCCTCGATATGGTCGCCCGGGTACTGGTGAGGAGCGGGTTGAAGGGATGTGCACAAGCTGGGACTCGCGGGGCTTTGGGTGTATAGACCGGTGGGCGTTTGTGAGTCCAGGTTATGTCAAGTACGTGTGATCGAGGACGGATACGGGCTCATGGCGCCTCGGTTTGGACTTCTTGTTGTATCCTTGTGCGCTGCTTGGGTTCCTGTCAGAGGTATCTAAGGAATGTATTTGGGAAATTGTGTCTTTAAAGTGGCTATGTACAGTATATGTAGCGCAATCGCTGCCTCCGCCGGCAATATCCCCGAAGAGATTGCCCACTATCCGTGCCTGGATGATGGATCAATTACTCTAGAAGATCCATGCAGTAGCGACAACCTCATCCATTGTGTTATACGGTTCGAGCACGTTACATTGCTTATGTTACATCCTCCATGTTTCCTTCCTATATATTGAGTTCTCCTTCCGTATACTGTCCGCACTTTGTACCAGCATGTACATTCTCACTCCTTCCTTCACCTCAGAAGACGGTGCCATCGCTCTCGATGTCGATCGGGGGACCACCCGTGGCCGGGCGCTTCTGCTTCGCAATCTCGCGTCCGCCCTTCCAGGTCGCGCTCTCGAGCACCTGGGCGAGCGTGAGCTGCTCGCGCGTCAAGCCGAGCTGCTTGCGGATCTCGTCTGCAATCCTATCCCTGTAGCACGAGTGATGTCCATCATCTGAGTGTTTATAGACGTGCTAGGACACACGTACAGCTCGATCACAGTCATCGCTCTCCATTCGATGATGGCTGGGTGGGACGGTGGCAGCTTCGGGATGCCGGAGTTCGGGTCGGGGTACAGCGAGGCATCAAGGGCCCCCGGGCGAAGCGATAGAACACCCAGATCAACCAACAGCCCACCTGTGATTGAGCCCATCATCAGTCCGGCACAATTCATCTTTCAGCAGCTAGTGTCCACGTACCGTTCCTGTACTCAGGCAAGCCAGTCATGTGCTCCAGGCCCTCAAACTTCCACCCGAGGACCTTCTCGATGGGCTCGACGAGGCTGTACGTGATCCACCCAGTGAGCTTGTGGAACGGGACGAGTTCGTCGCCCTGGGCTTGGGCATGCTTCTTGAGCGCGTTGCACGGCCAGACGTCGCCCAGAGAAATGCCTCCGAGCGAAGTACGCGTGGCGGGCCAGATGGGCGCGAGCCCGTCGATGAGCGCCGTCCAGAGCGCGAAGATGTGGATGCGACGCGGGCCACTGCTCTCGTCTTGCTTGGAGCCGGCCTCGAGGAAATCTGGGTGGAGACGTTTAGGATAATAGCTGCAGAGTAGTGCACTGTAGTTTGACACTCACCGACGAGGTTGCCAGGGCGCGGGGAGTCGCCGAAGTAGGTGGTGTTTGCCTTGAGAGCTTTGCTGAGGTTCACGAGAAGGGATGTCCGTCCCTCAAGACCAACCATCGGGTTGGCCTCAGAGACCTGCATGGCTTCGGCGACCCTCGGTGCCGTGAGGCGTGAAAGCCCCTCCGCTGTACGGCACTGGTCAACAAAGGGGGTCAGCAGAATGTGGAGAATGTCACAGACCGTCGACTTGGTGTGGGTTGTTGCTGTCACTGGAGAAGTAGCCCTGCTCGAACATCGCAATGCTCGCGACGCCGAGGCCTTCTGAGCGCGAGAACGTTTGGCCGGATACGTTCTCCTT
Organism: Cubamyces sp. BRFM 1775; assembly: GCA_022385745.1. Taxonomy (NCBI): domain Eukaryota; kingdom Fungi; phylum Basidiomycota; class Agaricomycetes; order Polyporales; family Polyporaceae; genus Cubamyces; species Cubamyces sp. BRFM 1775. The sequence goes on from MU278599.1 coordinate 61,005, forward strand.
GTATGTCCACGCGTTGCCAGCGCCGGCATCGAGTAGAACAGAGACCAGGAAGAGATCGATGAGACGGCGGCTGATCTCCTTCGTGTCTGGAGGGTTCGGAGACGCCTTCCACTTCTCGATCAAGGGTTGGACCCGGGGGCGTCCTGCGTCCAAGTGCCTCCATCTACCGTGGGGCGGGATCTACAGTGGACTACTTAGTAGGCATCATGACTCGATCGCATAGCTAGTAGCTGACCGATGCGAAATTGCTACCAAAGTCGCGCTGCACAAAACGACAGGCTCTTGAGCTGGACACTTGGTAGAACATCGTGTGAAATGAGTACCTTGATGATCTCTACACAGAACGCAGCGGCATCGCGCTCTTTCTCGGGATGATATTCGAAGTACTCGAGCTCCCCCTTCTGAGCGAGCGCATGCACGCGTCCGCAACGTTCGCGAATCGCGGGAAGTGTGCGGAGGTAGGCGGCGGTTTGTTCTGGCGAATCGAACGCAATCGGATTCATTGTTGATTGTTGTTGTTGACCTCGTCGACGTCGAAGGTAGGGTTGAGCTTGGGTTCATACGATAGTGAGACGTGCCAGTGACGCCACGCGCAGACAACGCCACAATCCTAATGCGTCCTATCATCTAGATCTCCGATGAGCGTGCACAGCCATCATCAGCGCGCTGGCCTGTTTCAACTTCTCCAAGTCTTCAAAATCTATCGAAAGCACAAGGGCTCATCGACAGCATAGAACATCACACAAGCCTGCCGGCTCACGCTGTATGCCTGGGAATATATGTCGAGCGCCCTCAAGGAATTGCATATGATCAATCTCCCACCACGTTGCCAGTATGGCCAACACAATAGCATAGCCGCTACCAAAGCCTTGCTCGGAGTCATTAGGAATCATTCTCCCCACATATATCGCATGGGATGCGGTGCTTGAGGACCCCAATTGACTCTCTTCGAATACCACAAGAGCCCTCTCAACATCACCTTAGCCTTGCCTCCGATCCCTGCACCTGCACGCAAATGTCCCACCCAATTTTGTTCCGCCACGGGAATTCCGACTCCGCGTTGTACGACGATCTGCGTACGGACCTAGATATACTTGTTGAAGGCAGCGGACAAGTTGGTCCTGGTGAGCACACTCAATAGAGTTCATGTCTTGTCTCTGACTCCCATGTACTGATCCGACTTGTTGAAGACTCGGGCGGGGTGTCCGCTTTCTCCCAGAGAGCCGCCGATTGGACCGCCGAAGAAACATGGGTCCTCCAAGACTCCATCCTTTTGGTCGATGGTCTCTCCGCCAAACACACTCATGGGAACCACTGGCTCATCGCCCCAGCCCGCACGATGGCCCTCGTTGAATATCAGGCTTTGTTGAAGCTGCTCAACATTAGTTCCGTGCGTCTCGATCGCCTCCCCGAGACAGTATTGGCTGCAGAGAATATCGCGACCTGAAAGCCATACGATCTGACGAAGGAGGACCATCGCCCTCACATACATTCGCGCCAAGCATACTATGCCATGGCGACGCTCCTCCGGGAGCGCATCGCTATCCCGGGGTGGCACGCTAATGACTACGCCTATGTGGCGAGCGTCGCTGATGCGTTCCGGCATGGTATGGTGGAACTATCGCAGTTGGCCGGGGATCGACGCGGCGTACAACCACCTTGGAGCAGGGAGAGTGCATTCACCAAGCGTGCCGTTGCTGCATATATGGATGTGTTGTTGAAACGGGCGCGAGCTCTCGATGATGATGACCATGACGATGAACAGAGCGATGTCCTAAATGATCATTCCATTATAGCTTCCATCTTCAACTTCGATACTTTTGAATATTAACTTCGAGGGTTGTACTTGTGAATGTATGTATGTTGGTTTGATTATGAAGAAACTCAACAAGTACCGCTTAATATTCGCAACGTGTCGCCCACACCAAAGTCTTTAACTGCTGTACGTGCATACGATAAGGCTCACTTGCGATGGATCCAGTGCCAGTGCCTACGCGAAAAGTGCCTGCGCTGGGGATCAGATCGTCTCATGTCAGCTTCAACCAACGTGGGCCGCTCGGCTCTCCCAACACCCCTCCCATCTTGTCCCTTCGGTTCAGAAAGAAGTCCTCCTCCATCGGCGAGTGGCGGACCAGTCCGCAACGCTGGACATATCTTACTTGACAAGGAGTCTCTTGCGACCATCCGCCCTCCGGTTCGGTTGAAATGCCGCCGGGGGAGCCGCAGTAAGAGACAGCAAAACAGGGTACTGGATCTCCTGACGTTGAGAGACGCGCCACATCCGCTGTGCCTCCGAGGAGCAGAGCGTCGCACAGAAGAGTAGTATCTGCTGTGAGGGAGTAGACATGGCCGGCCACGGGGCCGTAAATCGTACCCTGCCATCGACCATCGGATTCGTCGGGTTGTATATCCGGAGGGCTTGTAGCGGCGCTCGGATGCAGCTTCAATGGTAGAACGATGTACTCTGTGACAAAGCCGTCCCCAGTGAAGATGCCCGTCCCATCCCGTTCAGTCCATGCTCCAGGCGAGTCTTCAACGAGAGTCCGGGGAGCCCATTTGAAGCCTGGCACGTCCAAGCGAGGGGCAGATCCGAAAGGTACGGCTCTGGGAATCTCGCGCAACTGCAGCAGGAATGACATCATCCTTCTGTCTGCAGTGGGCAGTAAGTCATCCCCGCCGCGCTCTATCTCGAGGAGCCTGCTGACGTCGACCCTCGATGGGAGCAACGTCGAGATCGCGACGAGCTCGTCTTCGGCCTTGGTAGTGCTTCGCCCGGATAGCAGACCAACCACTTCACTGAATGGAACCTCAGCAAAGGGTCTGGGTGGACGAGCGCGGAAGGCAAGGACAGGGACGATCGGTATGTAGTGGCTAAGCTCCTGAAGCGGACCCTCGGACGCTGGCGGCGTAGATCGATCTTTCATCCCAACGTTTTCCTCGACGTCAACTGGGCCCTCGGCGAACTCAAAGCACAGGTCGCGCGCCAGGAGACCTTCTTGCAGCGTCCAGACACGATGAACCCAGGCGGAAGATGCTATTCGGAGGAAGTTCTGCTGCCAAGGTAAGCGTGTCGAGCACATACTGCGGATGCAGTCGTCGACCACCAGGACCTTCGTTGCATCCTTGTACGTCTGCGCCATGAGCATAATAGCCCGCTTCCTTTCGTTGCGGGCGCTTGGAACGCACAAGGAGTCCATCCAGAAGGCAGGGGGACGCGAAGCCCCTGGCAGGATCTGTCGTACGAGCCCCGCGATGCGCTGGACTACGCAGGTAGGTAGCCCTTTCTCCGTCGTGCTTCCCATCCCTTCCGCCCATACGTGCGAAATTGCCACGTATTTCACCTCGTTGCTGCTCGCAGGTAGGACCCGAAGCCCGCTAAGTTCTTCATATACAATGACGGGGACGATGCCGTTAGCTAACAGTTCTGTCACGTCCCCGAGAGGCGGCCGAACGTAGTCGCATTGGCACGATGAGTCGACATGATGAGGGGTGTAAGCGTCTTCGTCTGTGATGGTGTACAGAGCGCACGAGTCATCCCGGCAGTTTGCATGCTCATCTTGGGCGCATTTCACGAAGGGCGGAAGTCGCATGAGGGTGCTGACGACGTATGGGTAACGCAACGCAATCAAATCGTGGAGATTGTAGACGGTGTGTGCACACCAGCCCGCATCGACCATCTTGGCTCGTCCGTGTTGGAACGCGGCCAATGCGGTGACTGTGGCGTACGCTTCCAGGCGGAGGAAAGCATGCAGGGGCTCCATTTCTGGCAAGACATTCCACTGAGGGTCCGATGTCACCAGGACGGAGAGGGAGATGATGGCGACTGCGACTGAGAACAATACCTCCGGCTTCGTACCCGCAGGGAATCCGATCAAGGTCGCGGTTCCGGCTTGTTCGAGCAGGACCTCTTCCTCTAGCGCTTCCAGCGCGCTGCATAGCAATGCTACGACCTGACGTCCATGTTCTAGGTGCGAAGGCTCGTCACGACGAAGCGCAGACTCCCAGTAAGCCATGAACCTGAGAAGGCGCATTCCAGATAGGATACGCTCTGGGCCGCTGTCATTTGGCACAAGAAGCGTGGATTCCAAAAGTCGCATACCAGAAATAGCTTCAAGGAGTCCAAAGGTCATCGCACCTATCCAAAGCGCGGTGTCATGGCGCAAGCTGTAGGTGTGTCCCAGAGGCCGTCGGATATACGTGTAGCTCGACAGGTTGGTGGAGATCTCGTAGCCGTCGTGGTGCCCGTCCAGCCAAGGGATATCTAGCGGACATCCGAACCGCCTTTGCGCAGCACGTACTAGACCGCCATCTTCATCGGGAATGTCACTGTCCGTGAGGGCAGAGGAGCATAGAGCTGGGATAGGCAGAGATCACTAGGGATGGAAGATTGCTGTACAGAAGCCACTCACTGATGGGTACTAACGCAAGTGGTTCTTGCCTTGACTGTGGCGACCAAGGCATGGGGGACTTGAACACCGAACTCTCTCTTGTGGCGAACTCGATGATCCAGCGCGAGATGAGACAGTCAAGGAAGAGCGCCTGGTAAAGATCAGAGTCGTCCAAAGTAGCCTGACAATGTATGGTGGTGTGTTGCAACGCTTGGCACGTGCAGGAGGCATGCCAGTGCGGCCCACGGCGTGTACCTTCGAGTTGCATGGCAAGAATCGCAAAGACAATCCATGAGAGCGTCCCGCCAGGAGCAGCGACCGCGTGCACATCAAGAGGCTGGTTATTCGCGTAGGCCGCACGGACCAACATCCAGGGCATGATATCCACTAGGACATTGACCAGCGTTCCAAAACATTCGGGGCGACCCTTGAGCCAATTCACGCTCATAGCGTCTGGTATGCAACCGCTGAGCGACGGTTGAGGGTACTCATCCCTGAGGTACCGCAAACAATCCAAGTAGAGGAGGTAATGAGGGTCGGAATTTCGGACGTCCACCTCCATCAGGGATAGCCTTTGGCCTGACTCGAGTGCGAGAATGTCCACCTCAGGTTCAAGACCCAGGTGGCGGAATATGCGTGACCAAGAAAGAGGGATGGCAGTGACGTCTGTGTCGGAGGGAGTCTGTGTCGTTTGGGTGGGATCAAGGAAGTCAAGGAGGACGGTGAGATGGTCTCCACCGGAGGTGACCGCTGCCGCCAGTGAAGGAACAGGAAGGGTGGTAGGGATTTGGTCAATTTCTTCGCTGTCTTGTCCATTGGGCGAAACCACTTCAGATCCTTCGATGCCATCCGCAGCGCGTTCAGAGTGGATCCAAGGGATGATCCTACCAAGGGTCAATCAGGGCCTCCGCATGCGGTATAGAAAAAAGATGTCATACCTTCGAAGCATGCTGATGAGTGTGTGCCACAGTCGTGTGAACATTGGCTTGTGTTTCGCAGGAAGTGAATTGTGGTGGTAAGTACGACGCACTGAGTCAGGAGAGGCCACGCGGCCTACGCTATGCATGTAAGGGATGTAGGTAAGGTTCACGGATGGCGCCCATTTACTTCGGCAGCCTGAGTGACATGCCACGCCTTCCGCCATTTGTCGACAAGCCCCGTAGTATGGTGAGAGGTATCGGGATTAACCTCCTACCCATGGCTCTCGTATACCGAGGTATGCGGGCTCCAACAGTTCTCTTATGCACACTTTTGGATCTGATCACTGAGAATAAGTCCGATTGCGATGAATGACAAGGGAGACCTACCAGTCTACTTATCCAGCATAGCGAAAAGCTCCCGACTTCGGCAGTAAATTCCAGGTTCTATGTGAGAACAGCACGCTGTCCTGAATATCTGGCATCCCGAAAGACAATAGAGCATGCAAATGCGTTCTAGGAGCGAATGCCACATAACTTAACTCATATCGTACAACAAACCGCCATCCGTAAGGACGCGTCTCTGACAACGATACAGATTCGGCCTAGAACATGCCCTGTCTCTTGGGAAGTTCTGCGGGGCGCCCTGCAGCACTACCAGGTCGGTCCCTGGACCTAGGCGGCGGCGCAGGACTTCCACGCAACGGTCTTGGTAAACTCCCTTCGTTCGTCGGCGTTTGGCTCCTGAACGATGAAGAACTTGCGGTCCGAGGGGGAACGGGGGATCGCACTCGAGACGATGTCGGAGACCGCCCTGGAGAAGCTGATATGGGAGTTGGGACGGCGAGCGAGGGCATGGCAGATAGTGGAGGGTTTGAAGACGACGGCAGTGGCGGTACAGCAGGGACGGGAGTACGTGAGCGCGACGTTGTTGATGATACCGACGGTGCGGGCGAGCGCGAGCGAACAGGCGTAGAAGCCGGAGTGTGGATAGGGTCGGGGGCCCTCTCGCTGTGTGCACGGAAGGGCGGCGGGCGAGTGTTCTCTTTGGGCTTCTCGACAAGCAGGTTGTCGAGCAAGAAACGGAAGTCGATACCGTACTCTTCTAGGAGCTGTAGGGAATGTCGGTGAATGGAATTGTGGTAAGTCAAGAGAACTCGCACCTTCTTGCTTTGGATGTGTGTGATTTGAATCGCCTCCTCGATGACGTGAGGGTCAATATCGGAACTGTATACTTGCTTCCTAAACATCTCCGCGTAGAGTTCCACTTGCAGCTTCGCCCACTCGACCAAGCCTACGATTTGTTCAATTAATAGTTCGTTGTAGAGACACGAGGGGCACTCACTACTAGCGACCTCATTCTGCTTGAAGCTTGCCAAAAACCAATCGGCGGTGTTCTTGATACCGGTGAACACGACGGTTGCGAGATCCCCGATGTACGTCCCGATATGCCCCTCAAACGTAATCTTACGGACGCATTTCTTGATCACGTCGGCTCTTGCTGCGAGGAACGTGCTCCGAGCAGCAGCACCTGCCTTCAGTCGTACCAACAGGCCGATCAGGCTCACGACGGTTGATTTCCTGTTTGATGGAGCAGATAGGCTCTGGAGCAAGGCGGCCGTGAGCGATGCTTTCAATGGATTGAGCTTCGCAGCAAGGGGAGGCATAACCGAGAGCTTCCCCTCGCCCTCTTCAACGAGGGACACCGCGCGATCCCACTCGCGCAGCGCGATGGAAACGGTCAGTTCGTCGGACCAATCGCCGATCCAACGCGCGTCCCGTTCCGCCTTCTCCTTTGCGGTTGCTCCCATCTCGCTTGCTTTGCTTGCGAGATCCGCCATCCAGTCGGGCAATGGCGGGATGCCCTCTCCGGTGAAAGCAAGAGAGCCACGCTAGATAATCGCAATCAGGAGTTGGATGAGAAACGTAGGAAATATGCACGCACGTCGCCCATCCACATGCTTTTACGGCGTTGGTGCTCGCCCTCACGCTCTTTGCGTTTCTTTGCAGCGAGTTCCTCCGCTACATGACGGAATTGTGAGAGTAGGTTCTTCTTGTCCGCTGAGATCTCGGTGCGATAGACATGCGTCTCCTTTCCGTGTCTGATCTTGAAGACATTGTTCATGTCTATGGAGACGAACTCAGTGGAGGGTCCCAGTGTAACGTGGTCAAGGCGGACTGACTAGGGGTATCCTTCGTGTCCAAAACGAGCATCTCGTTGAGTGGCCAACAACGCTCTGCTACGAGCTTGTCGTTCTCGCCGTTGTTACGCCGCTTGCGCTTGCGCGCCACCAGGACTGCGTCGTCTAGGAGAACAAACCGCACTGAGTGGTCCACCTTGTACGTCGCAGGGTTGAGTGCGACCACATTATCAACCTCTGTGATAACGTGCCGACCAGGCGTCGTTGGTACAAACTTGGACGAGCCCTCAATCTGCATGTGTAGGGTCTGCATCTGGTTCGCATATAGTATGCGTAGATCAGCGATGGACGACCGGACATTCCGTCGTCGTTCTATGAAGTGTGTGAGCACACGACTGAAGGCAGATATACTCAGCCAGTACCTGCAACAGAGGCGGAATCATCGATGTGGAGCAACGAGGGCATGCCTTTCCATTCGGCCAGCGCTTCCTTGAATTCGAGCATCTCGTTCTCCAGGGTACTGACCTCCTTTGACACCAGCATGAACTCGGCATAGCTACACAAGCCCGTTAGACATACGCAACTCAACCGCAAGATGCACCCACTTCTTGAATACGTTCTTCTGGAGATCGACTGCTACAGCGTCTTTCTGTCCCTGCAGTGACGACTGTAACGACCTGAGCTCAGCTTCTGTGGAGTTGGCAAGCTTGAGTTTGAGGTCTGTTTGTAGTATCTTGAGGTCCTGCCGATCATAGTCTCCCGGAAGTACACGCACATGCATCCGGATCGAACTCGTCCTGGTCCAATAATCGCAGCTCCGACAACATAGGGTCCTCCTTCGGCTCCTCAGTGAAGCTCCGTTCGTCCTGGGTCGACTGCGTCGCACGCAGCCCAATGGGTATCGCTGGCACATCTGGCACAGAGGCGTCGGTGGGTGCGGAGATGTCTGCGTAGCGCATCGACATGCGCTTCTTCATCTTCTCCCCCACACGCGTCGCGCGACGGTCTGCATTTCGTGCCGCAGGTTTGGGTGCTCTGATAGTGCCCTGGCGCTGCGTGCTCTTTGGGCGTGACTCCGAAGGCTTTCTTGACCTCAGAGATTGCATATTGAATCAGAGCGTTCCAGATGTATGCTGCCTAGCACCAGTCGTCTGTCCGGGTATAATGAGTCGTTGATAGCAAAGGTGGGTGAGCTAGTTCACTTGGCCCCTCCCAGCTAGGTATTTCCAGGCAAAGAGCACGGTTGCGAGGTCAGCCAAAGCAGTAGAGAGTAAGATGGTAGTAACAGTGGCCGGGCGAGTTGATTGTTGCGTCGCAGCCTCAGGGCGCTTGTCAAGCATAGCTACGCCGGACAAACCCTACTGCAGCTTGCACGGCGCTTGTCGCCGGCGCGTTTCGCGATTTTTTTCGCACACTCCGTGCCTCTACCTCCCTCTGGTACTTCGAAGTTCGAACAGCGATATCTCCTGTAGTTCTTGTCCGCTCGTCCTAATTCTTGCTGTTCTGGATTCGTCTCATCTGCGCGCAGGGCACGGTACCATTTTCATGAAGATCTGACCGCTTTGACGATTTGGCCTCTTCTACCGCCCTCCGACCGCCCTTTCCCGCACCCGGACAGCGATCCCGCCCTCAAATCACAACCGCCCTCGATGGAAGTAGCTGGTATACGTTCTTGGAGCATACACGGAGGGCATAGCACTGAATTGGTACGCTTTGAATGACCCATTTTCTACCTCTCCACATCTCCCTGCGAACCACCGTG
>MU278600.1:0-70055 GCA_022385745.1 Cubamyces sp. BRFM 1775
TGTTGTAAATACGAGAACTTAGAGAGAGAATAGAAGCTGAGACGGAATCCTTGCGCGACGAGTCTTACGAGTCGAGAGTGAGTGATGGTCCGCTGAAGAGAGAGAGTATAGTAGCGCGCAGCTTACTTACCTCTATCAACGTGTAAACAGAGCAGGTCTTGCTTACTTTAGAACGGCTTAATCACACGTGCGCGAGGCGCTTCGGACTGGTTAGACGGTTAAACGAGGATGTCATTCAAGCCCTTCGAGAGCTCGTTCTTATATACAACTACATTGAGACGATTCTGGACTCATCTATACAATTCTTCTACTTTCAGGAAACCGAGGAGGAGTCAACGGAATCAACTTGAACATGACAGACGGAATGGAATGTCCGGTAGAGGTACGTATCGTTGACTCAAGCCGTCATGACTCATAGATCCACAACAGTGGCGGCCCTCAGCAAATTTTGTGAAGCTCATCACCGACTTCTCGTAGACCAGGACGGTTATGACTCGGGCAACATCCAGACAGGGAATCTCTTCACGAACAAATATCCCCGCTTAACGGCGAGCTGCGCTCTGGAAGTTCTGTAGTGGCCACCTGGACGACATGTGCCCGTCTAGCAGGCTGACAGAGCCCTAAATTTGTCACCTTACGCAGGGTTGCACCATGGTGGACGACGAGGACCCTGGAGGTCGTCCTGCAGCGATATCGCTCGGACCTCATGGAGCACCGGTGAGCTGGCCTCCATTTGCCGTGCTGTGAGTGTCTTCTCGCGAGAAATGCATATCATGACGAACAATGCTTGATATCGTTGCGCAGCTATGAGAATCGGAGGAGTGCACGAACCCACGAATACAACCTCGACCCCTACGGCACACTACCGTCATCATTTGGCCTCCGACCGGCACATACACGCTACGCACCTCCGTGCTGCATCGAAAGCCGATATTCCGGCAGGGGACCCTTCCCGCCCCACCTCCATCCTCTCGCAGCACGACCCTAACTACCTACCTCGCCTTCTTCGCGCGGACGAGCTGTCAAAAAGAACGCCACGATCGCAAACCGTCAAGGGCCTCAACCTCAGGGTCCTGCTCTTTTGTTCTTTCTTCTTGTTCTTTCTTTCGCCCTCTACTCTCGGACCTCGGGCGGACGCCATGCTAGCCAACGCGCCAACGCTCCGATGGTCGCCAATCGTGCCGGCATCCGTTTAATGAACTCCCCTTTCCGCCGTCGACTCTCTTCTCCCGCCGGTTTAGCATCGCCGCTGCGCCTCCGAGTACGGCACGCCCTGGTTTTTCTGCGCTCCCGCTGGACCCCCGCCCGGATCCGGATCCCGCCGCGCCACCACGCCTGCACGGTGCTTCGACCGTTGCTGTTCGCTGCGGCCGCGGCGATGGCGGGGGGCGAAATGCGAAGTGCGACGTACGTGAAGGCGCGAAGGCGTGAAGGCGCGAAGACGCGAAGATGCGACATGGCGAAGGCGTGCAGGCATGGGACGACGGCGCCAAACCGTCAAAACGGGAAGCCGAGGCGGGAGAACCGCACTAGTGTCGCTCGATCAGGCGACGGTCCGGCTTCGAGGCTCGCAGACCCTTGCCTCGACCGCCCGCTAGGCTCGTCCCTATGGCGAGTAGCGCAATGGCGCGCTGGGCGTGCGCATCTATCAGGCGGTGCGTGCAGAGAGCGGCCGTCGGGTATGGGGAGAGGCGCAGGGGGCGACCGAGAGCGGTGCGCTACGCGTGCGGAGGGTGGGCGTAGCCGGCACAGTGCTCGTCGTCTTTCCTTTCCTTGGAGCAGGCTGCGGTGCGGAACGTGCTGAACCTTCGACGTTCTACGTTCGACGTTCGACGTTCGATCGGGTCGTCCCTCGTTGCTTTTGAGTTCGGCGGGGATCTGCGATCCTGCGCGCTCGTGACGTCGTCGCCTTTCGTCTTTCGTCTCGACGCTCCCCACAGGTACGCCCCGGACGCACCTGTTCGAGTTAGCGTGCGCGTTGGCGCGGAACGGACAGGACATGACGGATGGATAGAACGGGCTGCACCGCTCGACGTGCGCCGCGTCGTCTTTGCCTCTCTTGCCCCGCATTCAGGAGCTCAGGGCCGTGTGCGTGTGCGGGGACAGACGCCTTTCGACATCCTGCTGCTCGTAGCCGTGCTAGTGCCCGTGCTAGTGCTCGTGCTAGGGTTAATGCAGGACAGGCACGTCCGACTCGGACTCCGGGCGGCCCGCGGCGTATGATCTATCGCACCCACTCTCGACACTCGACGCTCGACGCTCGACGCTCGTCCACATCTCACTTCCGACTTTCCGGCTTTCCAATTTCCGTTTTCCGTCTTCCATGCAGGCCTCTCGAGTCGGGAGGGGGACTCGGCCCTCGCCTGAGGGCCCGTGCAACTCTTACGAACTGCGATTACGCGCGACGGGCGACTGGGGCCCTGCGCTGGGGCCCGGGGGCGGCGATATCACGCTTCACTGGCACTCGCGGGGCTTGGCAGAAGCGCACGAGCCCGACTTCTTTCCGCCGAGGTTCGACAAACGTTAGTCCGTCCGTCTGTCCGTCACTCCGCTGGTCCGACTGACTGACCGACTGACTGGCTGGCTGTTTGTGCTATGGCTGAGCATTCGTCCATCGATCTGGGACGGCGTGCTCCTTGCGGTATCCTGTCCTCCCAGCCTCCCAGCTACACCCGCGTTCGTGCGAGCCGTCCGCTGTACCGTGGTTCGTCTGTGTGACGCTCGGTATGGCGGCGGCAACAGAGACTAGGGAGCCATTCAAGAGCACGCAGGCGAGGTGTGTCGACGCCGATGCCCACGCGGATACACGTTCGGGATGGCCGTCGGGGATACAGCATCGCAGAAGCTGCGCTTCGGACGCCGCATGTGACCCCCCCTGAGCTTCCGGGCGAGTTGGTGCACGTCTGCGGCGTCCGTGTATGCGTGGACGGCAGGTCACCCGCTCGGGCTGGCGGAGGCTTAAGGGAGGCTGTCGGCGTTGCTGTCGCTTGTCGTCGGAGGACGCGAGTATGGCTGCTTGAGGCGCATATACCTTGCCTCTGCGCTGTGCACTCTGTGCTCTGCTTTCTGCCCTGATGTCTGTGCTGTGAACTAGGGACTTTGGACTGTGAACTGTGATTTCGACCTCTCGAGATGCTCTGTGTTCTGCGACTAGTGCCCTTGGCTACTCTGTCAAGCGGAAGCATGCAAATCGATATCGAGCCTACGAGAGCGAAGTCACCTCTCTCAAAGTCATGAGGCCTCAGCTTCCCCTTCCTCCTAGAGCCTCTCCGCGCTACAGGGCACCGGCATGCCCGCCTGCATCTCGTGACTGCAACCTTGCCACTGTCCAGGACTCGGCCTGATGTCATCGCCCCTCGAAACGCAAGCCGGTGCCATGGACGCGTCGACGTCGTGCAAGTTCTGCCCTTCGTCCACTGGCAGCTCGCAGCAACGTGAACTCTGGTGAGCCGCTCGCCCACGGCCTCCCGCGTCCCGCTGTGACCTCTCCCCCGGACGGCTGTGCGTGCTCCTCGCTCGCTCGCCCACGCTCTCCCGGTGCCCGAGTCCGTTATCCGTTCTCCGTGCTTGCGCTCGTTGCTACCGAGGTCCTTGCGAGAGCCTGAGAGGCGAAGCTGAGCGGAGTCTGGGATCGGCCTCGTCGTCCCGGCCAATCTGAACTCAGCACCTCTCACCTCCTACCACCCCCATCTCGTACCTGATACCTCGGCGCTCGCACACCGTGCCCGCCCTACCGTTCTGCGCAGGAGCGACCGTGGACGCTCGGCACGGCCGGGGAGAACGCTCAGGCACGCCCGCTCAGCTGCTCCGTCTTCGTCTCGAGATGGCAGCAGACCCTCGCGAGAACGGCAACGCCGCTCCTGGCGCCTCGCGAGTCGCAACTCACAGCTCAAGGCTTACGGCTTACGGCCCACGGCTCGACACTCGCGGCTCACGGTTGCGGCTCGCGGAAGTCGGCGCCGCTGACAGTGTCCATGGGTTAACGATACGATGGAGCGACGCGGCGGCCTGCCGGGTCACACTCACATGTGGACACTGGCCTTCTGCGGTCTGTCGTACGTCAGCGCGAAGGAGTCGAGTCAGGGTCGGAGTTGGACTCGCGTTACCGGCTCTCGGTGGACTCGGTGTCCTAGATGCACTCTAGGCACGAAGCACAACGAGAGCCGGTGCGTACACGGAGCTACTTTCTGTGCATCTCGACGGCTAGATAGTCGCGATGCGCTACGAAGAGGAATGGGCATCCGTGAGTGTGCAGAACGTCGCAAGAGCTGCCAGCCGCCCTTCGCGATGCTCGATTCTGGATGATCCTTCGCTTCTGAGCGAGAGCGACGGTAGCAGCATGTGGATGGCTTCGAGAGCGCGGCGGGACAGCGTCTGCGAATTTCGTCATCTGCCATCCTGCGCCGCTTGTCGCGGGTCAGACGTCGGCTCGCTCTGTCGACGCGCTACCGTGCGGCTTCCATTTGCCTGTCAGGCTGGCGGATGAAGTTACCTGCGCTCTGGGTTGGGTCGGGTCGGCGATTGACAGCCCTCAAGTGGAAAGTACCGACTGCGTTAGCTAGCAGCCAGCCCGTCCGCCCGCCGAGATGCCATGATCCTGACAATTGGCCAGATGCACATCGCCATAAGCGGTAGGGGCCCGCTGGAAACCGGTGAGCATTACTGTACCGTGGACCTGCACGTCATTCTGCCCGAAAAGGCATGGATTGAGAAATGGAACAGGATCGCGTCCCGTGGTACGCTGATGGTGGGAGTGCAATGATGGTCTTGCGCTGGTGGCACTGGCATTGGCACTACGGCGGGTCCCTCTGGGCTCTGCACCACCGACGGCCGCAACTTTCCGGGCACCGTTTGCCCATATCCTGCACTGCTTCCCGTTTGAGCTCCGGAGAAGCACGCGCAATGACGACCTCCGCTCGGTCAGGCGGGTCGACAGGCAGGACGAGTTGTGCACCCTCGCCGGTGCCACGCCCACACCGCCAGCGTCAACATTTACGCGGCGTGCCCAGAGCCAAACGGCCGTGCTTGTCCCCTTCCCGCCAGGCAGATGCCCGTTCTCACGGCCGTGGAGGACAGAAAGAGAAAACAAGGTGTGCGGGACGCGCTCGGCGCGTGGGTTGTGGTTCTGCGACGCGGCTCACAGGGCGTTGGCTGCGCCCCGCCGTTCTGCGCAGAACGCACATGTAATTTTGCCAGCCTGACTGGCTGATGCGAACGGGGGCGCGTCTCACGGCAGAGGCTTCGACCGCCAACTGCGTCCGAGGGCCTGTACGAGACGCATGCACGGCCGTGGGTCGAGGTTCCTATGAATAGTAGGCGGTGCGAGTCGGAGCTGGGTCGAGTGACGATCGTTTGTTAGCGTTTGTCGCAGCTGAGACGCGAGAGCGTTGCACGGGCAGCAGGACGCGTTGCAGGCAGACAGGCAGCTGGTGGACAGGCACGAGAGTTTCTGTGGGCCTTGTGCTGCGCTTCCCGTGCTATCCGACTCGGCAGAACGAGGAAGGCGAGGGTGCGAGGGTAGGTAGTAGTAGCCCCGGTTTGGCAGAAGAACGGACGGCTCGAAGGGAACCGCGGCGGCGTGGGTCAGGGTGCTCGCAATGACTACGCGTTCTGGCAAACATTATCCAGGGCTTGGTGGGACGGGCAGAAAAAGCACCGAGGAATGACATATACCATCAGGACGACCGAGCGCACAAGGTGCGCTAGTGCCTGAGCCTGTCGCCTCTAGAGGGCTTCGTGGCGCGTCACGGGTCGGACGCAGTCTTCCTGGGCACGAAGCCTTCGTCCCATTCTAGTCGATCTTGTCGGAAATGAATACAATTAGTTTGCGCCTCGTCTTCGCGCGAAAGACGCAGTCGAGGTTGGAACGCAAGACGCTCTCGACGTCCTCGCAGCGTCAAACTACACTCCCGCTAGGGCGCGTCACGTGTGACTGCCGTTGTAGTAATCGATGATCTCGCCAGCGCAGCTTCGGGCTCTCGCAGCACTGGTCACTTACGTTTAGGACGAGTCATACGCTGCCTCGTTCAACCCGCCAGCTGAACAACACTCCACAGGCAGACGTAGAAAGAAAGCATTTCTGGGCGAAATGAAGGATCGCATCCTTGACGCAAGTATGTGTCAACTCAGATTTGGGCTAAAGACCGTCCACAAACTCGCTACCCGACTGCTTGTTGCTGCGGCCGATAAGCATTCTGACTTACTATCCCTCTTTCAGACTTTCCCCGCACGCTCGACCAGCGTGTCTACCACCTGGGCCTCCGCGCAGGCGAAGTGGCCAATCGTATAGTACGTCGTGCCAGTCTGGTGCTCGAACTTAGTTAGCATCGACGATGCTCACCGCAGACGCGCCAAGCTCACCGTAGGATCCCCCTCCCGGGCGCATGGCATTGCCTCGTACTTGGACCCTGCGCCGACCCCGTTCACGCTCACCTCGGAGCGCGGGTTTACCACGATCACCGGCCGCTACAAGGGAGTGCCCGTTTCCATAGTCAGCATTGGCATGGGGCACCCGAACGCGGACTTCTTCGTCCGCGAGGTAAGAGAGTGTCTGAACGGCGACATGGTCGTGGTGAGGTCAATGCGCTTTCCCGGGGCGTGTCGTCTGTCTACCGTTCTATCTGACATGTCGTCCCGACGTCATCCGCTTCCTGCAGGCTCGGGTCATGTGGCGGCCTGATTGATGTCCCAGTAGGCTCCGTCGTCGTGCCCAAAGGGAGCATCGCTGTCACCCGAAACTACGACTTCGACTTCGGGACGGGGCGGTCTGACGAGCCACCGTACAGAACAAGCAAACCGGTCGGTCTGCTGCGCTCGCTTCGCAGAGTTCGCAGGCTGATGCGTCCTTCGTAGGTTCTCGCCGACTCCACCCTGCACGATGCCGTGAGTGCTTCTCGTCGACGCTCGCGCCCCCGTCATGCTTTCTAATGGCGCGCGATCGGACTAGGTTGTGGATGCTTTGAAGAGAACTCGACCTGCCAACATCAC
The DNA here is from genome assembly GCA_022385745.1 of Cubamyces sp. BRFM 1775. Classification (NCBI taxonomy): domain Eukaryota; kingdom Fungi; phylum Basidiomycota; class Agaricomycetes; order Polyporales; family Polyporaceae; genus Cubamyces; species Cubamyces sp. BRFM 1775. The sequence goes on from MU278600.1 coordinate 6,988, forward strand.
GACCCCGATCGTGGATCACACCCTGAACGCATCGGCGGACAGGTGCGCGTTCGCATTCGCATCAGCAGCATCCTGCGATGCCCTCTGCCCGTGACTCCCGCGCTGACCGCCTGCGGGCCAGTTTCTACTCGTCGCAGGGCAGACAGACGTCCTTCCCGGACCACAACGCGGACCTCATCGAACGCCTTATGGCCGAGCACAGGGACCTCGGGACGTTCGAGGTAAGCCCAGAATACACGCACGCACGAACCCTGCAATTTGAAACTCGGCCGAACTCACCCTGCCCCCTTCCCCCATCCCCAGATGGAAACCTTCCACATCCTCCACCTCGCGTCGTGCTGGCGTCCCGCGGCGCACGCGTCCGACACGGACGCACCCCCGCTCAGCCGGGACGCGACTGCGCCGTCGATATACCCTGCCCACCCGCCGTCGACGCAGGCCGAGATTCCCGACGTCGCGACTTCCGCCGGGGACCATCAGCCGCTCAAACCGCCCCCGCGCATCAAGGCTGCCGCTGCGCAGATGGTGTTCGCCTCGCGCACGTCACAGGACTTTATCACGCCCCAGGAAGTCGCGAGCATCGAAGCTTGGACCGGACGCGCTGTGCTCGAGGCGTTGGTCGGACTCGTGATGGAGCCTGACGTAAGGCCGTTTTCCTTTCCGCTGTCAGAGGCTGGCGTGTCGCCGAGCGCTGACGCGTATTCCTATCTGTTGCAGAGGCTGCATGAGGAGAAGGGCAGCGTTTGGGAAATCGCACAGGACGGCCAGGCGGAGATCACCGTGCCCAGGTGAAGGTGTACGTGCGGCCTGTCATTCGCACGTTACGGAACGGAAGTCGAGGAAGGTTGGAATGAAGAATAGAAGGAATGTAATCGCCATACTGTGTATGAATGCGTAGCCATGCTACGAGCAACGAAGCCGATGCGTGTCGACGGTATCTGTGCGAGCCCAGAAGCATTCTCCTCCTAGAGTAACCTGTCCCAGTCCAGGTCGCAATACTAGTCTTCGGAGGAACGATCTGCGCCCAGTGAGGCTTCCCTTTGAAAGCTCTCCTACTGCTCGCTCAAAAATGTACATTGGCTCCGAACCCCGACCCCGCCGGCGGGCAATGTGAACGTTGCAGCACTGGCGGAGCCGGGTTGGGTTTGGTCGAATCTTCCCAGGCGTTCCAGTTGGAAGGAACGACCTTCGTGGGTTAGGCACATATATAGCAGGTGTGGTAGTTGTATGCTCTACAGCATTCAAGGCAATCTAGGGATAGTTCAGGGAGTTGAACAATGACAGCAGGACGCATCCGTCATCTTTGCAGTGTATGATGGTCGCATGGGGAATGTTCGCAACCTTCGTAGTCAACTGGAGATTTTCAGCAATGTTGCCAATCACCATAATCCACGTCTGCGACCACCTCAGGTGCCTTCATGAAGTGCAATCTTCGTCGCTTGGAGAAGCAGACGCGGTGCCGATGGCTTTAATGTGCGCCCACAACGGGTTCTCACGGCCGAGAGCTAGTGCTACTGCTGCCCAGATACGGTGCCCAGACGAACCAGAGACGGCTCTCGAACTCTCCATCTCGCCTGAACGTACGTACAAGGCTGTCGATGCGTAGAATGCAATTGAGCGGCACGAGAAGCTCATCTCCGCGTGTGAATGAGTGCGAGATCGCCAATCTCGTGTGTCCCTCCACAGGGCGAAGGCAAACCACGAGCGGCGGATGGGTCTTCAAAGCGGAGCGACGATCGCAGCCGGCAAACAAGCACCCCCAGGGGCAGATATGCCGATCTGGGGGCGGTTGTTGGTCCACGTTTCCCACCCCATCAAGGGGCTGCTGTAGAACGCAGGAACAAGACTAGGAACGCACCAATGAGGGCCCGGAGCCACAGGCATGTTCAAGCCCCGCGCACGGTCGTTGGGTCATATGGAACCAGGATACGGACCGCGTCCGAGGGCGAGAGGATCTCATGGGAGCCCGTAGACAGATTGTGGATGGATCTTCGTCCAGAACGAGGGCCCGGGAGCGGGGTGGGGACCAAAACACGCATCGGGGAGGCCCTGATTCGTCCATCGGCCGGCCGAGCGGTGGAGACTCTTGAGAACGGACCCTTTGGGGAGCGAGATTGGGCGCGAGATAGACGCTACGGGCCCAGGAGCGTTCGCCCGCGCACAGGCACGGTGGTTGGCTGGGAACCGTCTATGTTTGCGCGCGATCGGGAGGCCTGGAGCGCGCGAGGAATGGAAACGGCGACGTTTAGAGACGAAAGAGGCTGCCTGAGAACGCGTTTGCGGATCGGGATCGGAGGCCCGAATTTTTTCTGGCCTTCATGACATGGAACCCGGGGCGATCTTCCCTTGCGCAAATTTATCCGCGGCGGCCACGGTCGATAGAGCGTATAGACGCACCGACGCCCGCACCGATCCTTCCAGACGTCCGTAGACGAGCTGCGCCAATGCTACGGCAGGTCCCCGAGGGATCCTCGCACAATCCGGTGGGACGGCTTCTGCGTGTACCTCGCAACCTTCAAGGACAAATGGGCGCCTACAAGGATGGATGCGGAGTGCGGCTCTCCACACCCTCGTTCTCATCAGTGGAAGAGACGGAGATACGCCGTTGGAAACAGGGAGGGCCCCAATTCACAAACGGTGCACAGAGCCTCGCTTCGGAGACGCCACCGGGGCCGCCGCAAGGATCAGAACACGTCGGTTGGCCGCCGCGGAGGTGAGCTTCATATAAACAGCGCGTGAGCTCAGAGGAACACCAATGATGTATGTCGAGTTTGAGGCATACCTTGTCTGCATGGCACATATATGCCGGGCACAGCACAGAGCTTCGGCCGCGTCCATCGTCCCGGTCATCTATCATATCCGGGCGTGGGCAGCGGTTTCCAGGCCCTCACGTCCATCGATGCAATCATCTACAGCCGTCGCACGTTCTGGCGCATGTGGAGACGGGCACGGATGCACAGGCACCACGATAGCGTCGAAATGGATCGAGTATCGCCGGCACGATCTCTGCAAATAGCCAATTAGGCTTTCAGAGTCTGTCACGTGACACATGTTCTTGACGACGCACCTTGTATTGCGTACAGGCTCAGCGCGACTGGGCGTGCTGAGCCGGACCCGTCCTGGCCTCGAAAGAACCCAACTCTATCATCAGCGGAGAAAGGTTGGGGAATCCTCTGCGAAACCGCCCGACAGCCCTCCCACCCACCACTGCCTGCATTCAGTCCTCTGGACGGTTGCCTATCGCTGAATATCCGATAATCACCATGAGGATGGCGTGCGTGGGCCTAGAGACAAAGAGAGAAAGAGGAAGTCCACGCACGGCAAGGTTCGTATATAGGGAGACGAGGAGGGGGCGCGACGGCGCCCGGCGAATTCGCCGTTGTTCTTGTTCTCTCCTTTGCTCCGTTCGCTATAAATCGAGAGGTGAAGCTTACTTGCGAGACGGGGTTGCTCGCCAAGCTTACCTTGCAGCAGAAACTGGGAAACACTCGGTTGCTTGAGCACTCCTCGTGGCACTCGGTGTACCGCAGCGGCGTTCTGTCTGGTGCCTTCGGTGGTCAATACAACATGCACCTGGAACAATACATCGCTCAGGCTGACGGTCCGCCTGAGGTACCATCTCTTACCAGCAACAAGACGCTACGACCATTCTGCTCCCTTGGAGACGCTTACCTGCACGACCTCGAACGTGTGTGACTGACTCTGATGGTGAGCTGTGACGGCAATTCAAGCGATTGAATAGACAGGCTCCGCACCAAGGGCGGATATGGTAAGTCACCTATGCCGGTTGTGTTGAGTGACGCACAGTTGACTTTGTTTTAGAGCTGTGGGCGCGTGGTGGTGTAGAAGACGAGTATTGGGCTGTCGAGGCAGATATGGGCTTCCCCGACACTCCGTTTCAGCATATGGAGGCAACTGCATCCTCTGATGTGTGGCGGCGAGCATCTCCAGGTGTTCGTATCGTGTTGAGGCGAAGCATTGCGAAGACGAGGACGACGCAAGGACAATGTTTTCGATTCTTCCTCTGAGACAGACAGGTACGTGTTCCATCCTCGTCGTCACCGCCGCGTGCTGATTCAATTGAGGTGATTCACGTAAGTCTTGAAGGTGCAGGGAGTAGTGTGAGGAGCCATCGTACTCGCACTCTCCTCTATCAAGCGCAATGTTGAGCCCTTGAGGTACCCCTGAGTTTTCGTACCTTGCTAGACGTGACATCCTCAGCGTCGCGGACCATGTGTCACCCCTGAGGCGAGAGTCGCTGAGTGGGGTAGGGGGGTGACGTCCCGGATACTGTGTCCAATGAGCAAGACTAGATGCCAGTGGACGCGTAGCGCAGTTTGGAGGGGCCCCACATTACGAGAGGCGAGACGTCCATGTCGTCGAGTGCCGTTATGGTGTAGCAGAGACCAGAGCACGAAGCACTGCCTCGACGCGATCGCGATAACGGCCCCAAGCAAGTGCACAGTCCCAGTCTTCTGAATGCGGCTAACCCAGGGAGATGGACGCGTCCCTGCAAAACGCTCCGAGCAGTCAGAGCTTCCGCGCCCGCCGGCGAAGGAGAACGTGGGAGACTGCATACCGGTCGTTTACCGTACGTCCTGCAGGCCAGCAGTCTGCACGCTCGCCCCACCATCCGGGGCTGCTCAAGCGCAAGCGGCCTGATAGTAACATAACCTTGCTCGAGCCGTCTTCATAAGCAAGTTGCCGGCCGCCGCGCGCGCGTCCTGCTGTCGGATACAGTTGCGCGTGGCGAACGTGTGCGACTGCTGTAGACAATCAGGTTATTCATGCACGACACGATGGCTCCTATGTTCATATGGAGCTTGAAACTTGAAAAGCACCAGATAGCGCGCGGTTGCAGCGCGGGCGCTTGTCGAGGCGAGCGCACGTATCCAAACGGGACAGTGAGCGTGATTTCCAAGGATCCATGCATTAAGGGCGAACGCGTGGCAAGAACGAGTCGTTCTATCTAGAGGTATACTGACTGAATCATGCAGATCGTCAAGGCAAGGGGTGGAGATCCGTCGTCTCCGGGTCTATCGATAGCAGAGCTTCGTACAAATACACGACCCCAAACAGGAGGAAGAGCCCGCTCGCAGCGAGCGTTACTGTACGTACGCGTAAAGTCAGATAGATATGTGCAGCGCGTAACGGGATGGGACGTACCATGCTTGACGGATATTTTCGTAGAGACGTAGCGTCCGCCCAGCACGGCCAGCGCGGTACAGCACGAGTGTCCGATGACCGTGCCCAATGCGACCACGTACACGTTCTGCGAGGACGCGAGGAAGAAGGTCGAGCTCGTGAGCACATATTTTTAGCACACGAGACAAAATAGATTGGCCAACGTACGTCTGCAGCTGCAAGCGCGATAGTAGAAATCTGGCTGCGGTCACCCCACTCGCCAAGGAACGTGAGGACAAATGCTTGGACGAAGACGGGGCCTAGGAGGTAGCTGAAGAAGTTGCGCGCGGCCTCGGCGTATGACTTGACGGATTTCTGCACGGACGAGCGCGGGGAGGCGGGGCGCGCCGCACCGCTGGACCGTCTCCGCGCATGTCCGTCCACGCGACCGGCCTCCATAGCTTCGAGAGGCACGACGTCCTCACCGTCCGGAGTGAGAGCGCCGGTACCGTCATGCGCAGCCTCATCGCCCTCGATGTCCTCCTCGGCCTCCTTCATTTCCTCCTGGATTTTCTCGTTGCCTGCCTTCATTTCGCGCGCTTCTTGCAACATCTTTACGCCAAAGACGAGAAAGAGTACTGCTGCGCATGTTTGTGTCCATTTGCGAGGGATGAGTGTTGGAAGGAGGTGTCCGAGCTCGGCAGAGAGAATGGACATGACGACAAGGGAGGCGAATGCGCCGGCGAAGACAATGAGACGAGGGTGGCGCATGGCGAGGATGGCGGCGATGAGGAAGGTCTTGTCCCCAATTTCAGAGAAAATGATCATGGCGAAAGACCGCCAGAGGGCATGGAGGGCCCCCTCGTCCACGGCGATGACACCCGCATCTTGAGCCATTCAAAGCCTGTTAACGTTGGCTGTCCGCGTGACAATGGTTGAAGAGGGTTGGGGGACATACTGTGGTCTCCGTCGTTGGATCTCCTCGTACACAGAGCACGTTATACTAGAATGCAAGCGTAGGTCGTGAGGGGAGGAGACAAGCGGAACGTCGAGTCGTGGTCCAGGTCGAACAGCGCAGCCCAATGGGCGCTTGCCCATTCCAAGCCATGGGCGTCTAATCAATTCATCTCTCCCCTCGTCCAACCGCTGCCTCTACTGGCTCGTTCGCTCGCGTCAATGTAAGCTAGACTTGATATACTAGTGCGCTTCTCAAGACGATTTGCCGGACGCTAGCGCTGGAAAAGTAAGTAATCTGTTGTGATACGAACCGTGGACGCTCTATTGACTATGAGTTCCTTACTGTATGTGATAAAAATGTAAATTAACTAAGATTTAGAGGTTCGCGCCATCGTATCAGCTACAAGCCGTCGGACCGCAAGCAGTTGGTGAGGTAAGCAACAAGTTAGCCGCGCCCTCACTATGTCGCCCAACGCCTATAAGGGTCAGAGCGCACACGTCCCGGAAAGGGGCGAGGAAGGTGCGCCAATTGACATGGCGAGCAATGTGCGACTCCAGTGTGATGGTGATCGTCTCGAGCGGCATTGCGCGACAGATATTCTGAACGTTCTCGAGGCCAAGCACGTCCAAGAGTCCTCTGGTAGCATCGGCGATCATTGAGATCGCAGGTAACGAAGACAGGTATTCTGTGGGGCTAAGAAAGGCATCATGGCGACGACCCTCCGCTGACAGCGGTCTGCTTTGACCTCCGCGTGGGTCGCGATTTGTAGGGCCAGCAGTCCACTTCAGTCCTCTGGCATGATAGCACGAAGTCCCGAGGGAAGCTCTTCGTCTGGAGTGTCTTCGTCCATGGACTACACCATCGCAATGTGAGCAGTGGCAGGAATAGCCCACGTCGAGAGGATATGTCGGGAGATGTCTGCCTCGGTGCCAAGTAGCATAGCGCCAGCTTGGGTAGCTTGAACCGTGCGCTACTCGGGAGAACCTGAGGCAGACGATACGCATCTCCGCAGCAGATGTCTGCGATATGGAGGGTGACAGCATCGACGTAGTGCTTCAGGATGTCGAAGAGCTTCGCGATTGTGTTTTCCTCCGGAGCGATACCGAGACAGCCCAAGAAGCTGAGCGTCTGCAGTTGGCGAAACGCGGGAGAGGGACGCAGAAACACGCCGTTGACGGACACGATGCTGAGTTTGGGATAGTGTTCCGGGATCAATTCGATGAGAGCGTCCGACGGATCAAACAAGGTCTTGGAAATATGGGTGTGGAATGGTTCAAGTGCAGGCGACGGTCTCCGCATGAACTCAGAGGGCGACGTTGCGTTGGCTTGAGGTACGTTGTACAACCATAGGTGCTGGAGTAGCGATGCAAAAGAGGGCGGAGACGACCACCCTTCGACCGCGCGAGACCAGTGCGTAGGAAGTTGAGGCTCGGGCCTGCCCAAAGGTACTAGTACCGGAGCTGGGGCATCGATGAAGCGACTCCGCAAAGCAGTGCCGGCATACTAGTCAAAGTGTGAGCCAGTCGAAGTGTGCACCCATCTCGGCGCATGCAACCTGTACCCAAGTCATGATGGCGATGAGGAGCTGGAGAGGCAGTCTGTGTATGGGCACGCGGGCATAGGGGAGCGCATTGGTACTGCGTATAAAGCCAGCTCAGATCCGTTCCTCCTTTCCAAGAGAGATGCGCGCTGTTCCCTGTTCAATATTGGTACCTTCAAGTAGCCATGGACGTCACAGCGTGGAGGGGCAGTTGTCCGTACTAGTACGGTACCTGCATTCTGTCCGCGCGGAGGACATCGGGAGAGCCTGTAGACATGTCAAGGTCTTGCTCGCACTTTTGTACGCTGGTGCAATTAGTCGTGTAGGGGGCTTTCGGAGGCCGACAAACGTTGAGAGGCCTTACGTGTGGCTATGCGAGACCTCAGGCCTCAGGTGTCGGCCAGAGGCGTATTACGACTAGTGTTACGACTGGTAGACACCAGCGCCGATTTTGGAAGCGGATCCAAGCAATGCTCGATACACAAGTCTGCTATGCTACATCGATGGAATCCTTGTCAGATTGGAGTGATGAGACGCACTCACCGGGGCCGCCCTTCAGTTTGCCGCGGGCAAGTTGGATGGGCGACTAAGGGCGTCGGCCCAGGTCGGCCCTCGGGGCCCGAGCGACTCGGACGCTTCGGGGTCTAAACCCTAACCTGAGGCCCCAGCGAGGGCCGAGGCTCACCTGCTTCACGCGCTCACCTCCTCTCCTCTCCTCCTCCTCCTCCTTTATTGAGGGCAGTAGGCTCGCGTCCGCCCATATAGTCCCCCCTCGTCCTTATCATCGTCGTCGTCGGCCTGTTTTATCTCTGTCTTGGACTTCCTTCGTTTTGCTGGCTCGTACAATATGGAAGACTCGACGGGTCGCAAAGGCCAGGGAGAGCATGAGTCCCCATCCGACGCCGTGAATGCACAGGAACCTGTTGGTCTTCCTCAACAGGGAAAGCCAAACTCAAACGTGAACCTGGAGTCCTGGTTGTCTAGAGATCCTGTCGATGTGTGTGCGCCCCCATTGACATCTAAGTTACAAGCTGATCGCTCTCTTGTCGATAGGCTCGATACCAACTTTGGATGGTCCCTGTGATTGGGGTAGCGTATTTGCTGCATCTTCGCATTCGACGCTCTCACCCTCGCACTTTACCGACGCTCACATCGCTCAAACTTGGCGAGATATATGGTTCCGCAGCGGTCCTGTATTCCGCGGAGCCAGTTCTGGTCATGGCTCACGACAAAGTCGAGCAAGACGAAGACCTGCGCACCTTGGAAACGGTCGCAAGATACGAGCGTCAGCGCTTCGCTGGGGTTGTGGATTTTTGCGCTCTGTTCAAAAGCAAAGCATTCGACGGACACAAGGGTATGACCATGCATCACCTGGCGGAGATACATTGACTACATCTACTGTCGCCGCAGTCGCAGGACCAGTTGAGGGACATCCCAAGGACGAGAAGTGGGTGCCCGATCATATATCGGCCTCTGAGCCTCTCTTCAGCTTCTACTACCGCGCCCTTTATGAGCAATACGCGGACAAGTATCCGGATATAAGCCCGCAAGACTGGAAGACGTGTATCACGCATATTGCGAGCACCACCTCCAGCAGTACCAATCACTTCATGGCGAGTGCAGATGTTTGGCAAGGCTGCAGCATCCTTTCTCATAGATGCTACAGGACCTCTGCGTTTGGGCAGAGTCTGGACTCATCGGCACTATACCGTTTGCGATGATAGCCCGCCGGTGGCCGTTTCCGTTGATCACCCCATTCCTCAATGGCCTCCAGCGCTCGCTTGCCTACCTATTCACGTATTCCGCGGTGATGCAGCCGTACTGCCACTGGGCGTACCCGCTCACCTTGCAGAACAAGCAGCGCGTCGCGGAGATGCTGCGTGAAGCCTACCAGTTGGATAAAGCCACTCCTTCTTACCCTTCCCCTAGACTTCCTCCCAACTGGAAGGTCCCACACCCGCCTGCAGCTAAGGAGTGATCAATGAAATGTGTATTTGTTTCTAGCATGGGCTTTGCCTTGCTGTCATGTGTCGTGGAGTCTATCAGGAGGTATACTCTGGGTCTCTTCTGCTCTGCATATGAACGTCTCCTGGCTGCAACTGATCTCATAGCACCGGGGCGACTGCTTCGACAAGTCCTCGATGGTGTGTGCAGGGGAATTCTTCGTTGATACTCACGCTTACGTACAGTCAGATTATCCCACCTCCCCCCAGCGTCCTCGTGAAGTATAATTCTAGCGCAAGAGAGTGAATGAGGACCACGTACGGCACTCGCAGAAGAAACCACCATTGCCCCATGTACACCCTATCACCTCATGGTGTATATCCTTTGCCCAAGGTGCCTCTTTCAGCCTCGTCTTCGCCGTGTGTTCGAAACATTTATGAAGCGATATCCGGTGGGTAAGACCGCACCTCTCACCCCACGCTTAGTATGCCCCGCGCGGATATCACCACGGTATATCATTGTGCTCCATGAACAGACTTCGCTTGACGGCCAGCGCGCTGATCCGCATTGTCTCCCGTAGCCACAAAGCCATCGCAACGGCTCTTCACCGCCACTGCTTTCCTCAAAACCTGCGTCGTCCAATTGCTTTGACTCTGCTTTCGACCGCATCCACGGTTGGAGGCAGCCTTGCGCTCAAGCACGCCCACATCAGCTTTCGAGCGAAGGCGCCGCCTACTTCTGCTTCTCACCCCACGCATCTCTACCCCGTCACTCTCACTGCTGCGCTCCGCTCCTCTAGTCCGAGTCTTATCTCTACCTGGCTCGCTCTCTACTGCCGTAGAGATGTCCTCGGCTGGCGACTCCTCAGTCTCTGCAGCCATGTCTACCTATTTCGGCGATCATGGTGCTGGTAGTCTTCCCGTGCGGCGTCGCCGCACCTCTGTCAGCAGCAAGCTCCTCGGGCTCTTCGCCAAGCCGCCTCCGCCACCACCGAAACGCCCAACCATCTCACTTCCGCAGCCTCTCGAGCCTCGACGGGCCCCATCGACGTGCTCGGACTCGTCCTCCGTCGATGCCTCAGCCCAGGCACAAACGCACTCGCAGGTCGCCAAGCGGAAACGAGGATCTAGTGAGGACTCCATTGGTGCGGACGAGAACAACGAGCCGGCACCTGGGGACGAGGAAGACGAGGGCAGAGCGACGTCGCGTCTCCGCCTTGACTCGACCGTGTCTAGCCACAAAGCCTGGCCGACGCGTCGTCTGGGTGTCGTCTCCCTCGCCACCCCCTCGCGCGCTCTCAAAAGCGCGTTGAAAAAATCCGCCTCGGAGGCGGATGCTGACTCGGATTATGGTTCTGGAGCGGTGGCACGCGGCGCTAGGACCACCAAGGATCCTTTGTCGTCGGAGGGCGCCAGCCACAATGGGGCCAAAGGCGCCGGAGCGCTGAAGACGACGACGCAGCACAATCGCGGTGGCTCCGCATATTCGCCTTCGTCTGCATTGACTCCGTCGTTGCCCAAGCATGCGCGGAGGACAAGCGAGGTGCCGAGCGTCGTTGCTGGTTGTACCCCGTTCCCTTCATTCTGCTCCTCAACCTCTCGTTCGAACGCCACTGCTCAAGAGAGTCTTCCTCCCCCTACGCCGTCTAAGAAGACAGTGACATTCGCAGACGAGGACGTGATGGTGAACCTCAAGCGATCCAGGACGTTTCGCGACCTCTCAGACGCCACCGACGATACCTGGGAGGAGCTCGCGAAAGAGATCGATTCGCTCGGGCCCAAACCCATCTCATCGGATGCCGTATTGGCGAGCACTACCACTGGTGCTCGCCGCGGCGCTGCTAGCCCCCGACGGCAGTCGGACCCTCCCCCCGCGATCTCGCTCAAGTCTTCGCGCGCGTACAAGCCACTGCCGCTCGTGCCGCAGATGACGCCGGGCCGCGCGCTCTCCTCCAATACAAAGCAAATCTTGTATGAGACGGGAGACGTGAACACGCGGGGCCACGACTCAGACTTCCGTGCCCTGCTCGCGCGGCAAGCTCCTCCGACACCGGAAGCGACGCTGAAGCTCAAACCCTTCACGCTGCCTACCTCGACATCGACGCACAAGTCACACGTCCTGGGCAAGCAGCCCGCGTTGAAGAGCAAAGCGGGCGCTGGGAAGGAGAATGGGAGCATGGCCACGGCGATGTTGGACGAGGTGTTGAAGGATATCGCGAAGGATAAAGAGGAGCGGAGGCACGGCAGGACCGTGCCCAAGCCCGTGTTTAAGCCTTGTCGCGACCAGTCGGATGTGCTGCGACGATTCAAGATTGACATCCACGCAGACGAGCGGCACTCAACGATCTGGGATGGATGCGAGACGTACGTACAATCTGTCTATCACCTTGTACGCGCGTTCCGGTAACTGACTGATGGGTGTCTTGCTTTCAGAGACATATACGCCTGGTCAGGCACGCTCGTGGTGCACGACGCCAAGCCGGCGTCGTACTTCTATCCTCGCCACTCCATCCACGACTTCTCCATCAAGTTCCACACCGTCGCGGAGCCACGCTCCGACCCGCACACCTTCGACCCGACGCCCTCGCGGACCAAGTACGAGTGGGAGACCACGTACCGCGGGCATCGCATCGGCTCTCCGGCGAACAAGGACGTTCCCCCCGGGCTCGCCGTCCCGAGGCTCGACCCCGCGCGTGGGATCGCCGTTGAGACAGAGTACAGACTGCTCCCGGACGACCCCGACGGGCCGTGCAGGTGGGAAGTGAGGTTCTGGGTGCCCGTGCCGGTGCGCCTGTTCGGCAGGGCAGAGCACAGGACGTTCGTGTGTCGCGCGAAGGTGACGGTGCGGGATTGGGAGACACCGAAGACGGACGTGCCGGCGGGGTGTATTGCGGTTGGGATAGAGCGTTTGAGGTCGGAGAGGTTGCTCACTGTCCCGACGTTGAAACAGGCTCGCCACGTCTTCTGGGGATGCAGTGGTTGACTCGCTAACGTCGACATCGTGTGTATTGTTAGCTACGTAAGTAGGCCGGGTTCCCATCTGTATCATGATGAATGTCTATGTATTCAGCACTCAGGTCTGGTTATACTGTCAAGTTAACGTGATTGCGTACACGAGCTCGACCATATGTACTGTCTCGGAGCGTTCACCGCTGACTTCAGGGCTCTTCACACAGCTCTAACCCGTTCTGCACCCAAGGCTACTCGTACAAGCATCAGGCGACGATTCGCGGTACGGATCAGATCTCGTTGGCCGTTGGTACTCTAGTAAGCCAACCAAGGGAGCAAGGAGGTCTATCGTTACTTTCCTGCCCCTCTCGAACTCGCGCTGAGAGGACTCGCGGCTCACAACGAGCACAAGTTCGTCAAGCGCTTTTTGCGCGCAGTAATACAACTCCCTCTGAAGGAGACCGTGACACTCTTGTGCGTACACGGAGCCATCATGGTGTCCCGACTCCTGGTTCGTCCATTCGATGCCGCCTAACTTCAGATGCCGCGATGCAGGGCATAACACCAGTGCTCCATGACCATTTCCGCCCGAGCTATCGTGTGCCCCAAAGCGGCGAAGAGTCGCCTTGCGATAGAGCAATCGCGATCAGACCCCGCCTGCCTCACGATGTAGACCACAATGGTTAGCCTGCGGAGGGTGTCGAAGGATTGGAGGACTGCGCCCCAGTCGACGTCTGTTATGGTGTGTGCGTCGAAGGAGATGTGGAGGATCTCGAGCGAAGCCCAGCGCAGAATCTGTACGATGTCGAATGTATGCACTGGCACAAGCCTTTGGTCATTGTAGGCGGAAAGTACTATGGCGCCGCAAGTACGATCCGCTTCCGGCCCTTGGTCTGAGTGTAGTCTAGCAGAGCGGATGCGACTGATATGACGGCGCTTTAAGCTCAGCTCTACCTCGGCCTCTGTCGTGGATGGCGACTTCAGGATGGGATAGACTGAGGTGGTTGGGAAAGCATGCGAGTGATCCAGAAGTGCGATCCTCATCGCTCAAGATAGGGTGGACCGTCCATTCGAGAGTGAGGTGTGTATCGACAAGTATTACCACAGTAAAGAGGACGTGTCTGACTCTGACCCACGGTTCCATCCGGATGTCCAGCTCCCGTAGTTTTCGCAGGACAATGGTCGGCAGCCAATCGGCTAGTGACACAGGGAACATGCCACCGATGTAACGACTATGCGTAGCATCTGCTCTAAGAAGGCTAACACGTTTTTCGTAGCACGAGTATGAAATCGGGAGTCCTGCTGGCATATGTTTGGGTCATCACGATCGTGTCGATCACGTTCGTACACCAGCCTGCCTACCACCGGAGCCAGCATGCCGAGTGCTTGCGCCTTGTCCTCTTCGAACTCCTGCTGAGAGCGGTAGAAGCCCACGACGAGGACCAACTCGTCCACACCTAGTGAAGGTCGGCCAAGCGCTCTCCCACGGCGAAAGAGACACTCCCGCGCATGAGCCAGGTCCCCTCGAAGCTCTGGATTACGCGACACGTTGAGCCCCGTAATCTTCACATATCGCAGCGCGGGGCACAGCACTTCACGCGGAAAGATGTCCCGGTGTTGAGTATCTTGTGTGTCTAGGACAGTGAATATACATCGCAAGGTAGAGGGTCCGCGCCCGGAGTCAAACCAGTATGAGACGGTTAGTTCACGAAGAAGGTTGAGGGGCCGCAAGAGGGCGCGCCAATCGACGAGATTGGCTTTCGACGCCGAGAGCTCAACATGGAATGTCTCGAGCGGGGCGTGGTGCATGATCGTCAAGACATCGTCGATGAGAAGGGAGTTATACATACGAAGCCTGTCGTTGTACAGGTTGAAGCTGAAGGAAGGCCCGCGCGCCTCATCCGACTCTGGGGTGTCTGAGATATCGATCTTGTCCCAGAGGGAGTGGTAATGTGTATTAGAGTGTAAGGAGAGAGAGCGCCGCTGACCGAGTACCCGCGATACGCCTTGAATCATGTGCTTGGACTGTAGAATAGGCATGCCGCTCAGATCATCGGGCATAGCTGCCAAAAAGCCGGACGTGAGCTCGGCCTCTGTCGACGTTTCCTTCATGACGCAATCGAGCGTCACCTGCGCAGTGGAAGGGATAATTATGGCGGAGAGAATGCGTTTGGTAACCCATGGTTCCATCCCTATGTTGAGTTTCTGCAATTTCCGCAGCGGAATCTTGTATCCGATCCAGGACGGCGGCGCCGGAGAAACTGGGCCCTCGCCTTCGGGAAAGACTGTAGAATTTGAGATATCGAGTTGTACGATGTGGGTACACCCTTGGACCATCGAGATGAGACTATCCAGTGAGATCCCGAGGCACCCATCCAGGCATAGCGTGTGGAGTTGCTGCCAGACGGTCGCGTCGGGTAAGTATATCCCTCTGGCAGAGACTCTCCGTAGCCGCGGGAATTGGGTAGGTGTGAGTTGCATACCACGGATGATGTCCCGGTCGAGCACGGATCCAGATCGAAACAGTTGCAGGCTGACGCGGAGGACTTCAAGCATGGGCATGCACTTCATCACCTCAGCGAGTAGCTCTTTATTACAAAAGGAGAGTTCAGTCAAGTACAGCTCGCGAAGATGGTGAGCATGTGGGGTTATGCCGGCGAGTAGTGCGCAGCGGGTGAGGCCGTGTTGACTGGCTACAGCGACAGCGATGGTGGCCTGTTTGGATCGCGCGAGTGTGACCCATGCGTGGTTGATCTTGGTGCCTGGGGAGATGGTACGCCAGAGTGAAGGAGCTGTCGCTCCGACGACAAACCAATGTCGGCAGACTTCGAGGATCTCGGACCATCCTGCGTAATGGTATTGATAGTAGAAGGGCGAGTATTGTACCCAAGACATGATCATGATAAGGAGCTCTGGAGGAAGCTGGTTGATAGGGACAAGGCTATTGTGGTGGGCTCTGAGGCTCGAGATGTCCGCTTCGGTGACCGCCCTTGTTGTTTTCGGGTCGCCTGCCAGCCCATGCTCAGCATCTACGGCATGTGGAGCTACAAATGATTACTTGCCTTCAAGAGGAGGAAGACCGTAGTATGGACGGAAGAGCCCATCTGCTCGTAGGACATCCGCTGTCTCGCACGGAGTCGACGCTATACCTGAACCGCGCCGGTATATATGAGTTATCTGAAGTTAGCACCGATGTCAAGGTTCCCAACATACTCATTCTAGGATACAACGTGCTCGAGCCCAACGCAGTGGGATGTGCTGTAGTCGTATTGAAGCAGACGTCGAAATCGAGAGGATTGCCTACTTGGTTGTATGTGCAGATCGAGAGGCAGTCAACTGCGTGCATGTCAACACGCCGCTTCCTTGGTCTGGGAAAGTTGCCTGCTTGGCGCTCAGTATGCGCTACGGCGAAACGCTTATAATACCATGCATGGACACAGGTGTCAAGTCCATCATCGACCATGCATACATAAATCGCGGACTTGTGCCACGATGGGCTTCTCAGGATGTGGGACGTGTTCAAAGATGAGGATTGTTATGGGTCTAAAGGAGCGACGACTAGAGGCGAGCACGTAGCCATCTTTCTCTACAGGTGTAGACTGCGTACTGAGCTGAGAGATCCGGTAAGCTGACATGTCGCCAGGTGACCTAGACCGTCTACGCGCGATGGAAGCGAGACGCGTAAACTTCGTCGGTTGAGTTTGGAGGAAGCTGTTGTCGGGAACATTGTTCGCTCGTAACTCCATCTACGTCGTGTAGAGCTACCAAACTAGATCGTTGTTTCGTTAGCGTGCAGGAAAAGACCACATGATATCTCACTCACTGGAACCGCTTTCGATATTAATCCTCTGTACCGCCGACTCCAGGTAAAGATCGAAGACCCCCGTTATCTCTCTGACTTCGCTGCGCGACCATCCAAATCCCAGCTGGAACGTGAGCTTGTCGATGCCGGTTTGCCGGTTGAGCGATGAACGCCTGGCACGGCAGCACTGTGCTGCAGAGTTGGCCAGGGTGAGATAATCTCCATCGAACCCTTCGATTCGTACTGCCCGCAGAAGTGGGCAGAGTGGACGACCATTTCCCAGATTTCCGTCGGGTTGCAGAACACCGTGAGACAGGGCATCAAATAGACGTACAGCGCCATCGGACGCGCTATCCTTCCCAGCCGGTCCAATGTACGTCAGCGATTGAAGGCTCTCGAAGCGCGAGAGGAATGAGTCCCAGTCGATCTGCTTTGCATAGTACGTGTCAAGCTCGATATGAAGATCCTCCAGAGGCGATGTGCCGATGATGCCGCATATGCTGTCGAGCATTATCTCCAAGCTGAGTCGAGTCACAGTGGAGGGGTTGACACTCAGCGTGATATCGAGCCCCGCAACTGTGTCGCTGCCAACGTCGTCTATGCCTGCGATATCTAGTTGGTGGCTCGGACAAACGGTGAGGTAGCGCTCCGGCAGAGTCAGCTTCATGGCGGCACGAGTGATGGCATGCAGCACAGGTAAGTGGGCTCGATCATCAGGTAAGGCTTGCATGAAGCCATGGGAGAGATGTTGATGTGCGTTCTCGGTCCGTACGTAGGCCCATTCAAGTACCATGCGGGCGGGGGCGGGGATGGCGAAGACGGATAGGAGGTAGCGTACAACATCTGGGTGAAATCCGTGCATGGCGAAGAAGCGTAGCTGGGAAAGCGCCTCCCCCGAGTACTGTGTAGGGCGGGGGCACACAAACCCTACTTCCCAAGGGACGTTGCTGAGATGCAGATCGACGACATTGATGCATTCCTTGAGGGTGTGGACGATAGTGCTCAGCGACTCGGGAGAACTGGGCATGGTTACAGACCTGTGTAGATGCAATGTGCGCATCTGTCGGAGTATGGGGCACGGGCCAATTGAGAAGCTTGACAGAGACAGACTCGTTAGACTCGGGAAGCGCTTCTGAGAGAAGTCGATGGTTCGTTTCCGCAGCAGGCGTACTATCGTCGCATCGAAAGCCTGGAGCTCAGGCATTCCTCTCTTCATGAACGTTTCCAGGTCCTCAGCATGAATATCGTTGAGTACGAGCTTAAGCCCACGGAGTCGATGGACGTGGGGTTGGATGAGTCTCAAGACGGCGCTAAACTTCTCTGGGCGCCTTGAGGTGACCGTAATCGTACTTTCTTTGGACCGCGCCAGACCTATGCGGAGGAGGTCGGTGCTATTGTCGACGAAGAGCGAGCGCCATAGCTGGGGTGTGCTTGAACAGATGGCGTACCAGCGCCGACATACTCGAAGAGTGCTAAGCCACTTAGGCTCATAATCTCTCCCTCTTGCGGGAGCTTGGACCAAAGCGATGATAGCGACGAAAATCTCGATGGGAAGTTTGTTGATGGGTCGACTTGCATTCAAGAGGGCGCTGACTTGAAGAAACTCCAGATAGAGCTTCTCTCGTCTTACCTCTAGATAGACAACCGATTCATTGTTGGAGGCAGGTGCTGCGGATGCGTAGACGCTACTGCGGCCAAGTGGCGGGAGTCCATAGTACGGCGCGTCAAGGCTGTCTGCTTGTAGTACGTTGACTTCCTCGTCGAAAGGCATGGCAGCCCAATCTGACAGATAGGTTCGGTCAGCATTGCGATTCACTCGTGTAGAGTGGGCTCGAGGCTTACATAGCGACGATCACTGTCGGGCTAGGTCGCGGTAACGGTTCATGCCGGTTCATGTAGCGCGGTGGGCAAGTACTGCTTGGATCTGCGGGTAGGAGGTGTCCACGTGAGCATCCCGATATTATTCAATTCATCAAGTTATTTAATAGTTTATTCAGATTTTGCCTCCTCCCTTCCTCCACGAGAACGAACACTCATGGCTCGTCTCCCTTGCCTCGATGCAAAGTACACCTTGGCCAACGATCAGCAAAGTGAATGGGTCGGAGGCATGTAAGGTACTCCACCATAGCATATAAACCTGACCACCGACTAATCTTAAGTTGTTCGCCAGCTTAGTACTGTCTTCGACTTCTTGCACCTCGTGCTCTCGACGCTCCGCGTCGCCACACGCGTCTCGACAGGGCGATGCAGACTGGTATTTGAGCTGCTTAAATGTCCAGGTGACCGTGGTTGGTTGTTTTCACAGACCGTACCGGGAGACCGTATTGCCTGCCAACATCTCGCCTCACAACATCACTATCATTACGTAGCGCTTGCCTATCGTCTCTTCGTGAAGAGAGCTGTGGGACGGATTGGTGGCCATTAGGTATGTCTTCATGACTTTTGCCACACTCTTATGTGTCCTGATTACGTTGCACCATCTACGCTTCAAATTGGAACAACAGAGGCCTTTATTGCTTACACCCATACCGCCTCTCAATCGACATGCGCAATCCTGGATCCTAGCGCTGGGCTCTGTATGCGCTCGTGCTCGGATCATACGCGCAGGAGGAAGGCTCATGAAACCCGACTCTCGTTCACACATCCGTCGACCTACCGCCTCTAGAGCCGCCTCCGCGCCTCGAACGAAAGCAGGCCCATGCTCGCATCCCCGCCACCATTCCGGGCTGACACGCACGGGCAAACATCTCCGTCGCTCTCATACTGTGTCCTCTCTTTCCTCCGCTCTGCTTTGCGCCCTGACGCCGCCGAACGTCGCTGTGTTCGCCGAGCACCCTCAGGTCGTCTTGGGTGTCGCTTACGTCAGCAATATCGGACGCGTTGAGGATCACCTGGCCACGCACGGTCCACTGTCTGGCTTCTTCTCGCCGCTCCGCGTGGGCGCTGGCGTTCTAGCTTCCCCGTGCAATGATGAGGGTGCTGCTCTGGAGCTTTGCCTGAACCTCGGCCGTACGTCCTGCGGAGGGTGTCAACCTACGCCACCGTGATATGGCCGTGAGCTGCGCTGATCTCTTAGACTCTTGGGGCTCTCCAGGCTTGCGTTGGACTGTCTGGGCAGTGGGTACAGGCGGAGCTAGTTCCGCGTTCGCGCTTCGAACATCGAACTTGTGACCGTGCCGACCTGGATGACTGCTCCACACCGCTCGGACTTCGATGGCCTGCGTCTAAAGCTTCTTTACCGCCTGGGGCTCATCTGACGACCTCCGTCCTCGAGCGTGCGGGCTTGGGGGCAGTGCGCTTGTCTCAGCTTGGTATATAAGGCTTGGATGCTATGCCTCTTCTTGGTTCCTCGTGCTCCACCTGCAACCTGCACAACGCCTCCTTCCCCTCAAGCATCCAGCCAACTCGCTTAGCATTATGAAGTTCTACTCCTTTCTCCTCGCACTTTCCGTCTCCGCGTCCGCCGTCTCTGGTGCGCTTATTGCAGCGGGGGCGCCCGACACGACGGTCTGTGCGTCCGAGAAGGTCGCGTACGAGACGTACGTCGGCAAGGACCACAACGTGAAGCTCACGTACTCGCACTGCGCCGACGCGCCGCTCGTCTCCGCGAACGGGCACGAGGTCGCGGCGCTTGACAAGCGTCAGAGCAACAACGTCTGTGGGGCGGCTTGTCAGTGGCCCGTTTACCCCTCGTCACTCATCTCTGATTGCGCTGACATGATGTTTCGTGTACGATGAAATGATAGGCAACACGTACTGCTGGAGCCCTTCTGGTGGAGGACCGAGCGAGAACGATTGCACGGTCATCGCAGATGCGCTCCTGTACGACTCGCAGAACACCGGAGTGCTATTTAACGTCACCGCTACCGGAGTACGCATCGTCCTTGAGCCCAAGCATCCAGGGTGGTCTTGCAGAGTCTGCTGTAACTGATTTGACTCCGAATCCCTGTGTCCGAACAGACCCCGACGGACAAGATTACTATGCAATACGGAAGCTGCCTGACCTACTTCTTGAACCAGGACTTCAGCACCCTCGTCTACTGTCGCACCGAATGGGTACGTCCTTTTCACTCGATGGCACGTGGTAATCGAAAGCTATGGTTGCTGACAACATGCGGTGACTGTGTGCAGTCTAAGCTGGTGAATTGGCTTGCGAGCGACTGCGACGCGTCCAACAATGCTCATGGTGGACTCTGCGTCGCGACCGACCAGAGGTGGTATGTCCAGTACGTACCTTTGTTTCTTCGCTCACACGCTGTGAATCTGACCTTGTTATTGTCCAACAGGGTCCAGCACTCTTGAAGGAGCACTGCGTCCTTCGCCGCAGCGTTGGGCTACGGACTACTCGGACGGATTATCTACGGACAACGGACTATGTGACTCGGATTCTGGACTTTGAGTGAATATTGTTCTCCCGCTGTGTGTGCACATACGATACAAGCGCCAGTGTGTTGTATTCTTGGTATCCTCCGGCCATCGTATACGCTGTGTGTGCTTACGAACGAACCTGACGGCGCATATAATGCTGACGTCGCTTTTTCCGAATCCGCGAAGCTCTCAGGATGTGTTCTTCGCGGGGGTGCCGCTCGCGAACAATGGTCCAGGTTGTTGTGACAGTAGTGCATGTAGGATACTAGTACTAGTACATGGTAGGTGATGCCGTGGCCTGGTATGTAGATCCTCATGCGGGCGAGTGTGGGACGAACAAAGTAGAGGTGAGGTGCACAGCTGCCGGCAGCGCATCGGGTATGGATGGGCTGGCGTCCGGATTCTGTGCCAGCGCCTTCAACGTTTGGTACCAAGCTGTGCCATGATACGGTCGCTGATTTTCGCCGACTAGCGCCTCTACGCGCAATGTCGTTTTTCTTGGTTCTACTGGGCTTCAGCACTTTAACCGAAGCCTCTACGCCACCTAGGCATCCACATGGTGCTGCTATCTATTCCGGCTACCTCGCGGATGTTACGGTTCGTTGTACTGCAGTATTGCTTCCATCGCTGAGTGCCTAGCTCTGGCTCATGATGAGGGATTAATGTTGTCGAAGGCTCATAATCGAACCCGGATATTTGCCAGCTGTACGATAGCGGATCGTCGGCTTGGTTCTGCGGCCCGCCACGGCCTTCTCACCTACAAAATTTTCTCAAGCCGATGACGGATCTGCGCCGAATCATCAGCATATGAAGGACAGCAGGCTGGGAGGGTCAGCTCGTCGTCGCTGGTACAACATGTAGATCGCTGGTCATTCCAGCCGATGAATTTGCCTGGACGGCCGTCCGGCTGATCATGCTTCACTGCAACGCCGTTCATACTCCCAGGCATTCCAAGACAGGACCGTAACATTTTTGCCGGTCACGGCTTAGGGAAGCCCTATGTACGACTAGCAACGAGTCACGAGGTTGGTTCGCATTATCCTCGTGTGCAGCGAGAGGGCAACGCCCAGATGCGAACGCGGGCTGCGGTCTCGTATGTTGCTTATCTGAGGTAGTCGTCCAACGACGCGAATCGCGTTCATCAACCTCAAGGCCACTCGTCGCCGCAGAAGCCGATCGGGCGCACATCCACGCACGGCAGTAGGATGCACTCGCGGGACGGCACCGCCGGCCGCGGCCATTCGAAAACATCGTGCGAGGATAGAATCAGGCAGGTGCGTTGATTTGTGCGACGCTTGTTGTAGGTCAGATAGTTTTGAGGCTGATGGGGAACCCATCCTCAGCGGACACGGTTCTCCGCCTTGAGAGACGCGGCAAAACGCGGCAGTCCCTACTACGCGACGATGCTCGTGGCCGTTTACATGAGCCCGTATCTCTGCGACCATATGTGGAGAAGCGAGACGTCTTGCCGCGTTCGCTGAAGGTATATAAACCTGGCCGTTCTGTCCTCAACGAACCTCAGTTCCTCTCCTACTTCTGACTTTTACTCAGTCCTCTCCTTCCTGACTCCGTCGAATTCGCACCTACCCTTCCTTTACCAGAAGCAAGAATGAAGTACTTCGCCGTTCTTACCGCCGGTCTCTCCCTCTTCTTCGCCTCTGGCGCATCCGCTGCTGCCCTTGGCTCTGAGGCCAGCCTGAGCGTGTGCGAGAACGAGGTCGTTGCCTCCGAGACGTACATCGGCAAGGACAACAACGTCAAGCTCACCACCTCCCACTGTGATGCTGCCCCGCATGTCTCCTCGCACGGCACTCTGCTCAGCAAGCGCCAGTCGAACCCGCCCATCAACGTCTGCGCCCATCCTTGTACGTCTGCTTATTGTAGTATGGGTAATGGACTGACCGCGTTTTTGTAGGCGACACTTACTGCTTCAACCCCTCCGGCGGAGGCCCTAACGAGGACGACTGTGCGGTCATTGCGGACGCGCTTTTGTACGATGATCAGAACGGTGGAGCGCTGTTCAACATCACTGGGTCCGGGGTGAGTACCGCCCCTGCTCGCCCGCTGCAGTCTATTCGCTGACAGGATACAAACTGTAGAGCCCGACGGACAAGATCACGATGCAGTACGGCAGCTGCCTTACGTACTTCCTGAACCAGGACCTTGATGAGCTGACCTACTGCCGCTATGACTGGGTACGTCGTCATAATATCTGGCATCCTGAGGTTTGGTGTCTGACAGCCGCTCTTTGTTCTAGGCTTCCCTCGTCACCTGGCTCGCCGGCGACTGCAACGCCGCCAACAACGCCCACGGCGGTCTTTGTGTGGCTAACGACCAATCCTGGTACATCCAGTACGTGTTTTGGCCTTGTGATCAACTTGAGGTAGTGGTGCTAACACATGTGATAGGGTTCAGCACTCCTAAACGAGTCTCTGGCAGGAATACGCCGATGACGCGCTTCTTCCTCGCTGAGACCGTGGCGCGGGGAAGACAGGGTGCGAAAGAACTTTGTGGAGGCGGGGGTGTCATGGACTTCTATAATTACTCTTCAACCCTTTCGTTGAACTACTGATCAGTGTCGTTAAATTGATCTGCGACATTAGTGGACTATGTCGACCGATGCGGTCACGTGAGCGCGTACCAGACAGCGTCTGATACTTCCTCCCTGCAGTCTTTCAGCGCACATAAGTGACTTGCGTCTTCATAAGAGGCTGAGATACGTCGTGTATATTTGTTCCAACTGCTTCCAGCTCAAGCGTCTCTACTGGCGCTCCCACGGGGATTTTGACTGGCCCTCATGTGTCCCATGACGGCGGCCCATGCCCGTCGCGAAACGCTCTAAACTCACCTTGACTGCATTCCACCACCAACCGACTACAGCCATGCTTTTTTGTATGCAGTTCCATGGATTTTGTCTTAGTGCCATTTGAATTTGGTCACTTACAACGGCACCTCATTACCTGCGATGTCCGTAACACCCGTTGGGATACCGCTAAGTAATCAGGAGTTCGCAGACGTCCTGCAAGCAGGTATTCTAGGTGACCCTTGCTACTGACATCTCGTCTAGATGTGTTGCAGCACGAATTTAATACCGTAATATACGACTCTGAACTTGGGGAACTTGTCTGTCGCCATCCCCAGTGATGATGTTGTACGACGGCTGTGTCAATAGTATGGCGGCTCAAAGGTATGTCTTGATAGCTACCACATTGCACTGCGTGCTAACTTGACTGCGTCAGCGTATGCTTCTTGATGTTATGCAGGTCTTCATTGCGTTCATGCTCTGAACTGCTGTTTGGTTCGCATGCGCATCGCTATATTTCTTCTCATCCCCAGCCTACACGCGCAGAAGTAGAGGGTCTCATGAGGCGCGGCCATCATTCCGTCGACCCACCGCCTCCCCGCCTCCACGTCTACTATCCCCGGCGCGCACATCGCAGCGCGTGCCCAGTCTACGCGTCAAGAGAAAGTCGCATACAAGACGTGCGTTAGCAAGGGCCACAACATGAAGCTCCGACGACGTGCCGGTCATGCACGCGAGCAGACACAACGTCGTAGAGCTCGAGAAGCTGCACAAGGATAATGTTCCTAAAGCAGCTTGTAGGCGACGCGCTCTGTGGCATCCTAGCTGCGTGGATGGCTTGACATGACCACACGGTGATACGTGCAGTTAAAGCTGGTGAACTGGCTCGCGAGCAACTGCGACGCGTTAAACAGTGTTCGTGGTGGACTCTCCAAGATGATCGACCAGCGATTGTATATCCAGCACGTACTATTTGTGTCTCTCTGCTCCCACGCTGTGATCTCGCATCATGCCCGGCGAACACGCATTTAACCTTGTTACCGTCCAGTAGGCTCCAGCAGAAGAAGCACTGCGGCCCTAGTCGCGGCGTCGGGCGACGGCCCATGCGCACGAATCCTCTAGCGGCAATAGACTGTTCTCGGACCCTGGACTTTGAGGGGAGCACCGTTCACTCGCCGCGTGTGTCTTTACAATACAGCGCCAGTGTGCAGTATTTTTGATACTCCCTGCCCATTCCGTACGACCTTGTACCTTGCATGCTGTATGTACGTACGATCGCTGACGGCGGATGCAATCCTCATGACGTTTTTGCGAATTCACTTAGCGGAAACTCGCAGGGTCTGTCCAGTGCGGGGAGTGCAGCCCGCGGACGATGGTCGGGGATGTTGTGCATGTGGGATGAAGCGCAGGTGATGCCAGGCCCCGTTATGTTGATCCTGTTGTGGTCAAGGGCATGTGCACTGTACAGCCGCCGTCGGCAGCTTGCGAACCCCGCGCGAGTGGCCTCGCTCAGGAACCGTCCTGTGCCAGCGCTTTCCACTTCGACCGAGCCCACGTACTTCGTTGGCATCGTACTACAATGCCACTAGACAAAGCAGATACATTCGTTCTAGAGAACTTGCGCATGTTATAACTCCACTGCCCCGAGCTGTCGCTTCTGTAACTGGATGCTGGGCTCTGACTTGAGACGAGGGAGTAATTGCCGCCTACGGCTCGTCATCGGACAACTGCATCATCAATTACGGCTCTTTCTCCATCGCGACCTGCCTTTCCTACACCTCAAGCTTCAGTTGCAACGGATCTCCCAGCCGTCGGCATATCAAGGAGGGCCAACCAAAAGGGTGAGCTCACAGTCATTGGTACGGTAGATCACTGGTCGATCGCGGGCCGGTAAATGCGTCACAACCTCGCACATTCTCCCAGATCTTCCAGAGCGAAACCGCGCCACTTTGGCCGGTCACAAACTGGCTGGAACTCTATGTACGGCTGACCGGCTTCTGCGGCGACGAGTGGCCTTGGAGTTGATGAACGCAAAGCGCGATGTCGAGCGGGTACCCCAGAATGTCAACGTACGAGATCGCAGCCCGCGCTCGCACCTAGCGGTTGCTCCTTCTGCGCGTTCGAGGCTGATGTGAACCGAGCTCGTGACTCGTCGTCGGGCGCACATCCACGCACGGTCGTAGGCTGGAATGGCTGGGTGGTACCGTCGGCCGCGGCCTTTCGATGACATCGTGCGAGGATAAAGTTGGGCAGATGCGCCGTTGTACGTGACATCTTCTGTGGATCAGGTAGTTTGAATGCTGTTTGAATGCTGATGAAGGAAGCCATCTTTAGCGGACACCGTTCTCCGTCTGAGAGACGCGGCAGACCTCTACACGACGCGCTGGAAGACGCGTGCCGCCATTTACACGGGACCGCGTTGTGACCGTATGGGGACAAATGAGACGCTTCGCCGCGTCTTTTGAAGGTATATAAACCTCGTGCATTCCTGCTCAACGAACCTCACTGCCTCTCTCACTTCTGACTTCTCCCCATACCGCACCTTCCCTCTTTCACGCACCCCACCCTTCCTTCGTTAGAAGCAAGAATGCAGTACTTCACCCTCCTCACCGCCGGTCTCTCCCTCTTCTTTGCCTATGGCGCATCCGCTGCTGCCCTCGGCTCTGAGGCTAGCCTGAGCGTGTGCGAGAACGAGGTCGTTGCCTCCGAGACATACATCGGCGAGGCTCACAACGTCAAGCTCACCACTTCCCACTGTGGTGCTGCTCCGCACGTCTCCTCGCATGGCACTCTGCTCAGCAAGCGCCAGTCAAACTCGACCTCCGTCAACGTCTGCGGCGCACAGTGTACGCCTTGCATGCATGGGAGAGCGGAGCATAGGCTAATCGCGCTTCTATAGGCAACACGTTCTGCTTCAACCCGTCTGGCGGAGGCCCTAACGAGGGCGACTGCGCGGTCATCGCCGATGCCATCCTCTACGACGAGCAGAACGTTGGCGCGCTCTTCAACATCACCGCGTCCGGGGTGCGCACTACTTGTCATTGTATGCGGCCGCTTTACTCAGTGTTCGTCTCACAGACCGCGACGGACAAGATCACGATGCAGTACGGCAGCTGCCTCACGTACTTCTTGAACCAGGACTCCGAGCAGCTCACCTACTGCCGCTCTGACTGGGTACGCCGTCATCACATCGCGCTCGTGCCGTACACGTACCTAACAACTTCTTTCTTATAGTCCACCCTTGTTACCTGGCTTTCCGGGGATTGCAACGCCGCCAACAACGCCCACGGCGGTCTTTGCGTTGCTGCCGACCAGACCTGGTACATTCAGTACGTGTCTTCGTGTCTTTCTCGGCCTACAAATAGTAAAGCTGACCTATGCAATAGGGTCCAGCACTCCTAAGTTAGTGCTCTATGGCTATAAGCCAAGGAAATGTCTAGTGTTGACATAGACCGCCAGCAGGGGAGGATAGAGTATGGCCTAGTTGAAGGAAGCGTTCGATGGGGTTGCAATGGACAATAGCAAATGCTCTTGGTTGACTTTGTTGGGCTTTTGAAGGTTCCGTTTAATGCATCTGCCCTATGTGTGGGAGACTTGGCCGTGCATGACCGGGCAAGACGAGACCGCGTCGAGGTCTCCACGCGGTCACGTGGACGCGTCCCCACGAACTCAGAGTCACTGAACTCACGCAACGCCCTCTGTCTGATTGTAAGAGGCCTTTTTGGTCGTGATGGGTCTATATACGTATTGAGGCACGGTTTTATCTGTTTCTCGGGCTATGGCCACGCGTAGTCACCATAGGCGTCTTAGGATTCCGTCTACATGCTGATGAGGTAGAAGGCTTGCTTCCACTGCAGCACGATGGTGTGGCTCCCACTCATTGGACTATTCAACCAGCGCCAGCGCTCATCGCATCGTCTTGCAAACTTTCATCGATCTCTATCCCCCTATTGTTCAGCCGTTCGGTATACTCCAGACCCTGGCTGTGAAGGCACTCCTCCTCCGTGATTGATGCTAGATTCCGATAATAGCAGATGTCTCTTCGTATTACATGGGGTGCAATGACAGATGATCACGTTGTAACAATATCGGCCTTCGCAGCAGTAGTACTGTACCATAGCTGCTTGAAATGATCTGCCTGACTCCTCGCGCTTATCAGATCGCCCACTCGTTCTTCGTCTCGTGCACAATGAAGTTTTATCAGATAGAGACATTCAATCGGAGGAGGAAGACGACGACTAGGGGTTTGAGCCATGAAAGTTACGCTACGGTACACTGAGCAGGCTGTACATGTAGTTGGCCGCCTGACATGCTCAACAAGCACCTTGGTATAGTTGCTGCCATGTGGCGCTTCGCGCGCCGCGGCGCGCGTGCGCCCTCGCAGAGCGCTCTAGGATTGAGTCTAAATTTGACTTAATCTCAATCCACCACCACCCAATTACACCGATACGTCTTGTGCGTGGTGCCGCACATCTTGGTATGTTTCCCATCTCTTATTCGCGATACCTAACGCCTTCAACTTGTAGATCATCAGGTGTGATGCCCGCCGTGCTACCGCTCACCGAGGAGTTCGCGGACGTCCTACGTGCGGATAGTTTGAATGGCCCTTACTATGGACTTCCCCATGCAAGTGAGTCACTTTGCGTGCTTGATATCTTACAGATGTCGCTGATTTGGACGATATACGAGACGTAAGACAAGAACAGGGAAAGAGCGAACTGGAGATCCTGAGCCAAAACGCCCTCAAGAACAGCACCGTCCCTGTAAACCGGTTACCCCCGGAGCTACTCGTCGAGATCATGTCTTGGACTCAATATCCATGCTATTCAGACTGCAGAGATTCTCTCTTCTGGCTCGCGACTCTCTTGGTATGCCGACATTGGTTTGTCGTCGGCGCAACTTCACCCTCCCTCTGGCGCTGGGTCTTCGCCACACCGTCGCTGAACTATATGCGAACGGCCCTGGCACGGTCTAAGCAGGCAACGATCACCTTCTCGCCCGGGGCCTTCTACCTTGGCGAAGGGCTTATGATGATTGCTCCTCATGCTCACCGCATTGGCGAACTCCTACTATACGAGGTCTCGAGCGCTGACCAAGGTATGGTCCAGCTGCTCATGAGGAACAGTATGCCTAGACTTCAAGTCTTGCACGTAAACATCTGGCAACTGCGAGGGCATCCACCGACCGACCTCGCGGCGCACCAGGGTTTGAGCTTCACCCCTGATCGTTTCCCCGCCCTTCGTAGCCTCTCCCTTGGAAGTTGTCGTTTGTCATACTCGAACATCTGGTCGCAGCTGCACACTCTACGCCTTCGTGAGCTCCGGCAGACAGCAGCCGGATGGACGCTGGATGATATCACACAGGCCGTCAGGGGATGCGAAAACATTGTGAGGTTGGAGCTTATAGACGTTTCGACCGTGGCCAGGAGCCACACTCCGACGCACCCGCCCCATGAAGACGTGGTTCCCCTGTCGAAGTTGCGCAACCTTTGCATCAAGATGCGGCCATGGGAGGTCAGACATATCCTCTCCGCCGTCTTGATCCCCAAGACTGCGAACGTCATGATAGATTGGACAAAGGATGACCAGTCGAGTGAGGACGACATTGCTTCGGGGCTGGCGGCGACATTACCAAGCGATCTCGGTTGCTTGCCCATTCTACTGTCAGACTCCATGATAGAGGCCGTGGTCATGCTGCAACGCTCGCGGCGCTCGGTCACGATCTACCACGTCGAAGGACCTCCCGCCCCTAGTCAGAACGTGGAACTTAAACGGAACTACGCTCCCCCTTGGATTACCATCACTTTCAATGACTTCGGTGACACCCCACGGACAGATACATTGCACGTGGATGACATCGCAGCGATAGCACACAGGCTGCCGCTGGAGACTCTGCAGATCAAATTGGATGCATCCAAGGCAAATCATATCGACTGGAACGCGCTCCTCCGGCCATTCCCCGCTCTCCGAGTATTCACCGTCCGGGTCTGCGCAGAGCCTCACCATCACATGATAGCTTTCAGCTCGCGAGGCCTCTTCAGCACTCTGGACGCGCAGGATACCGAACGCGCTGGACTTGTACTGTGTCCGGCCCTGCAGTCCCTCAAGATCGATGGATTTGAGTTGTCTACCGCGGAGCTTCGCGGAGACCTTGAACATGCGCGCGAGTGTCTCCTTCGGCGCGGGTTCGTATTCGGGAAGCCTTCGCGTGCTTTGGAGGAGCTTGTACTCGTCGCAAATCACTGCAGCACTCAGCAATGTTTCAATGAGGGCAAGGAACGCGTCTTCGAGGAGCTGAGTGCCGTGGTAGGCTCGCTGGTGTACCAACGTGACGAATGCGACATCTCAGACACCCGCTCTCTGCAGCATTTTGACGTTCCACCGAGCCCGTCGGATCATGTACGGGCTTCTGCGACGAGTCAGGTAGGTGTTACTATGAAGCGGATTCTGTGCGTAGTCTTTGAATCGGTGTCAGGTCTCTTCTGTAGATAGTATCTTGGCCTCGTATAGGATCCTTTGCTTTGTATCTGGATCCGGAGTATGCATCCCATATTCCTGTACGTGAGTGACTGAGTATGGCATATATAACGCGTTTCCCTTGGGAGGAGGAGGAGGAGGAAGAAGAGAAAGAGATGGATTTTGGTACTATAGCCTAGTTCACCGATACTATAGTTTGGGCCGCACAGCCTTGTTTACCGACTGTGATCAGATTAGGCGCTTCACACGTATACGTTGTCTGCGGACGACCACCATCATAACCCTTCGAAGCTTCACTCTCGAGCGAAGTATGACGCGCAGGGTTATGGCCGCTAGTACTGCTAACAGGAGTATGATTATCCGTATCCTCGGTGCCTCGCCCATGGACGTCATGGAGGGAGTTTCACCTGGTAAGCTCTCGCTAGTGTTTCTAGTGCCTTTTACATGGCCTTATCATCTGTGTTTTTCCTGGGCCAGAGCCACTGCAGGAAGAACCATCTGGTTTCCTACGGGCAGATAGTCTTCTTGGGCCCTACTACGGACTCCCGTCACTTGAACAGGAACACTACGAGGGCATCATTTCCGGAGGACGTCCATTGGAGGGGAACGGCAAATCACATAGCCTTGCGCTCTTGAGCCGGAACGCGCTCAGGAATAGCGCCGCTGTCATCAATCGGCTTCCCATCGAACTACTCGTCAATATCATGGAACTTGTTCAAGTTGTAACCGGCCTGGGATCTTTCGGTCCCATCCACTGGCTCAGGCTCCTCCGGGTGTGCCGGCATTGGTTTGTTGTTGGAGCAACTGCGCCTGCACTCTGGTCCCGCATCTTCGTTAGGAAGTCACTGAACTACGCTCGTATTGCCTTGGCACGCTCCAAAAAGGCTACCGTTTCCTGCTCCATATACAATCCATATCTCGTCAGCAAAGCGCTCCCACTCCTCCTCCCACACATCTACCGTCTCCGGGAGTTGGTGTTGGACTGGGAGGACATCTCCTACATCGATTCAAATCAGTTCCTCGCGTTTCTGGGAGAGGGGATGCCTGCACTCGAGGTCCTCACAACCCGCATGCGCTGCTACCGAGCGAGCTCGGTCGCAACTCTAACCGACCAGGCTAGGATCAGCTTTACATCTGTCCGATTCCCGCGGCTCCGTGATCTCACCATTACGGGCGCATACGTAGCGAAATCGTCGATATGGGAACAGCTACACACCCTGTGCTTGAAAGAATGCCTCGAGATGTCGATGGATCTCCTCACGGAGACCCTCACGGAATGCAAGAACATCGTTCGTCTGGAGATCCTCGACACGACCATGCTACCAGAGCAAGGTCGAGCGCCTGCATTACTACACTCTCGCTCCCTCGCTCCCCTGCCAAAGCTGCAAGAGCTTCGTATTCGTGTAGCCCAGACATGGGCAATCAAACACGTCCTCTCCGTTGTCCTCATCCCGGCGAGCGCGCAAGTGACTCTCGAGTGGTTCTTACACAATGGGACGAGCAAGACGGATATCAAGGCAGGCCTATTGGCGGGATTACCCGACGACTTCAGCAGCTTACCTATCCTGGCGTCCGAGTATACGACGCAAGCAGAGGTGGAACTGAGCTACGAGCAGCGCAGTCTCAAACTTACTCGTGTTGAAGCACTCGAAGAGGGCACGGGAGCCGAGCATGCGCCCGTATCTGGATCCATCTCTATGTCTGTGTGTAGCCGCAACGTCCTACATGCCAACGACGCTTTGGAGATCATGCAAAAGGCGCCCCTCGAAACACTGCGGATCGCTCTTGGCGGATTCAGGCTGGAATACATAGACTGGCGCGCGCTCTTCCAGCCCTTTGACGCCCTCCACAGGCTGACCGTCGTCGTCCACACAGGCAGGATCCTGTACCCGATTATCCGGACCCTCTTCAGCGCTTTGGATGTACAGAATGGCGAAGGCGGTCGTAGTCAATTTCGTGGGGTACCATGCCCGTCGCTGCGGTACCTGAGACTCGAGGGCATCGAAACAACATGCGACTCAAGGCATCGGGAAGAACTAGCATACGCACGCGAATGCCTCCTCCGACGCCAGATGCTCCTCGACCGGACAACCCTGGACGAACTAGTGCTTGTCGTAAGCACACAGGACCGGTTTGAGGAGTGCAGGCGATTGGCGGCCGACCTTCTCGCGCCCGTGGTCGGTTCGCTAGAATACCACCGCAATCCGGACGACAACCCGGACTCCGAGGCTCATGAGGGTGCCAGGCGCAAGAGAACAGAGTCGGATTCCAAGTGGTGAGTTCATTTATCTCTAGCGCTGCATGTGACTCTCTTTGTTGACATTGGTAATTGTAGTACTATTTCCTAGGCATGGACAATGCCCGTGGTTTGGAGATGGGTCTCCCGTGAACGACGGACTATTCGCGTCCACTGCCAGTGCGAGTCCTATCCTACTACATATATGCGGACGAATACATCGTTTTCCTTCATGACGTCAACCGTGAGTCGGGTCGGACCGTGACCTGCACTCAAAATTACCACCATGTTTCACCAGCGGAACACATTGGTATTTTCTGTCGCATGCGCGAGGGATACCCGTTCTACCTGTTTGATGCTTGCTGATATGGTCGAGCCGACGCTCAGACCCGGAATCAAATTTCATCGCCACTAGCTGTAGAGCGGGGCTCAGAACTCAGTATATGTGCATACATACAGAATGAGGCTGAGGGCCATACAGCCCGGGCCGACGATACGCCCAACATCGGATTGCTACATCCTCGGGCAGACTATCTGCCTTAAACCCCAATGTGCCCCGTCGGGCTATCTGCCTTCGGTATCTCCCTGGACGTTACTTTGTCACGTACGTCCTGTCCCTTGTCCGACAAAACATACACCACTGGATATGTACCAAACCCGCTCCTTCCCCTCCACAGGTGTTGATTTCGCGTGGGGGCATCGAGCCTATACTCGGCTTCGAAAATGGTCTTACAAGCGGGATCCAGGTAGCCTGCTTTCTCGCAAACGTCCTAACGTGGTGTCTGTGGTGAAGCAGAGACGGAAAGTGAGTCAGTACTAACATCTCGGGACGATCATGACATGAGATGGTCTTAGGAAGATTAGGTATGTGTCGTGTCGAGATGATCCCAGGCTTGAGCACATGGCTGCCTTGGGCGGTTTCCTCTGGTCTATGAGACGACTTCATGTGCTAGGGCACTAAACGCAGTGATATGAATAGCAGTATGCTTGCCAACAGGCTGAGGAGGAGGAGGAGAAGGTATATCGCGCAGACGGGATCGCTTGGACGATAAACTGGAATCTGGGCTAGCAAGCGCCCGAGGCCGTCATCGCAAATGGGTGAATAAGCGCCTTTGTGATGTTTCTTCTCGACGACGACGAGTTTGTTTTCGTTCACTCTGGACACGGGCCACGAATTGCACGTCTCTGGCGTTGTGTTTTACTATATACACCTCAACGAAGCTCCTCCTCTGCCTCGCTTACGTATCTACACGTCGTCTCAAGGCTCGGCTCTGCAACTACGGCTACGACGACTAGTACTCCCTTGCACGCCTGGGTCTTCGTTCTGGCATACATCAAGTACTAATGTTCTGACCTGAACGGCGGGGATGCCTTATCGAGATGCTCACTCGCTTCACTCTTCCCTGGCACACCTAGCGCACGGCTCTCTACTCTGCCGGCCTACTTAGCTCCCGATCCCGCTCTGAGACTGGATGTCCCTCAATACAACCAGGCCAAAGCAGAACATAGATATTACAGGGCAGTATCTCTTCCGAGGTAGCCGGACTCAGCTGAGTGCAACCTTCAGGTAATCCCGCACCAGGTCAATCGAGATGTATGTGAAGGCAGCGGAGGAACATGTCCCCCATGCCGTCGCCTTGCCCTTGAGTGTCATCTTATATGCTGTATTTGTCTCTTTTGACTACTTTTTTCCCGTATTCCAAGGTCGGTACCATGTTCAAACCGCCCGGGACCTTGCAGGTCATTTAGCACGTCTCTTGTCATATCTATGAGTCCCAGAATCTGTGAGTCTTCGCGGCGCCTTCTCATTGTGCTCTATCAGTTGTGCATACATCACAGCATCGCTCACTTTTACCTTGTGTATGTCGTTGGTTGAGTATATGCGCAGCTGAGGTGCGCAGTAAATCCACTCTGGATTACCTCCAAGTCACGACTGCTCGCCAACACTGCGTTGCACAGTGACGTTCACCCCGCATGCGACTGTGGCATGTACATAGCCGCCATAGCAATATACCGCAGTGCACGTACTAGGCCAAGATGATCTAAACAGTACTCGGCACGTCAAGACCCAGCCGGAGTCATTGGTCCACATCTAAGCAGAGCTAGCATGTCCTTGGATCCTGCACGCGATGGTACGTAGATACACTAGCCCAATGTATGCGGTCTGCTTCTGAGAGGTTCAGCATAAGCTAAACTTACCATCACGCTCACTTCGTCTCGCCAGCTTCTCAGCGGCCTATACGAGTGCAAGCGATGGAATGCTGGCAAGACGGCATTACGCCGCTACGCTAGGTGCCGTGGCTTCACTGCGAGCAACGGTTCGCAGGCCACTCTATTTTACAAATCCCCTACGCGTACGTCCTGGTAGTCGTTCAAGGAAGCTTGCACCACCTGAATAGCACCTCTTATGTTCACAGACTCCGAGCGTCGGGATCACATTGGACCGTCGCGCGTGTATTCGTACTCGACATCGGTCGTCCTAGAGCAGCTGGGCACTGGTAGCGCGAGCCTTAGGGTAGCGTCGACGATCTGGCATAGTAAGTCCTCTCAATCACAGTGTGCGCAGAGAGAGGGGAGCATGTCGCCTTTGCTCTCGTCTCGTCGTTGGGCTCAAAGCGAGCGTACTGCTCTTGTATCATCTAGCGGCGCATGACTCGTGTGGCATATTCGGTAGCTCTTGTCCTACATCCACGCCCTTCCGCCAGATTTACAGTTGTCTTATAGCTCCCGCATCGCATATCCCATCGCCTACGGGTGCGACTCGTAGGATTAGCTATCTGATGCATCTAGAATCTCTCGGAGTCCTCGAAACCGCAGAAAGGGAAGTCAATTGTATATCGTATTCCTGCGAGTCGGGCCTGAAAACGCTTCCAGGTCGCGCCCAATCGTTGCCTCTCTCCATTTGAGCGATGCACGCGCGCGCGCGATGAGTTCGCTCGGACCGTAAGCAACACGGCCTCGCCGGAATGGAACCATTGCTCGGCGCTCGCACACACCGCATCTAAACCACCGCTGCTCATCTTGTCTCTCTGTCTCCCGTCTACAACTAACACCGTTCTAGACAAAGTCACCTATCCACTAAGCTTCGTACGAGGATTCGTACTTGACGGACTGGCGCGAACAGGTCCGCCGGCGTCTTGTGATGTCGTCTACGGAGGACAGCCCGGCTCCCTAGCAACATTTTCTGAGGACGCGCTTGACGAACGTGAACGGTTTTACGCCCTTGCCGTCTTTCTGCCGGAGCACAATGATCTATGGACGTAAGAATGACAGAATCCATCCGCCTCTGCAGCAGGCAGGAGACCGCGATCACGTTGAAAAACTCGACGATGCACCGTCAACAGGTGTGCTCCTCACGTCTGTCCTCGTTCCTCTGGACGTCCTTCCACCTGACGTAACATACTAGGGCAGTTTCTGCAAGGTGTCCTAGCTCCACTCGCACAGCAGACAGCGCTGCGGCATGGGGCCTCGAGACTGGAAAGAAGCTTCACATTCACGATACCGTATTGGGTTCTATGAAGTGAGCGCTGAGAACGGCGCTCGCGCATCATCGCTTTATACATGATAACTGTGCGCTTATATACCTGCGTATATTAGGTTCCGTCAATGGCTATCCTCCGTTCGAACTTCGGAAGCGCCCTCAGGCTTCCTGCAGCGCAGCTTTGCTATACGCGGGCCACCCTTCGGGCGTGTGTTCACAGGCCTCCGCCCACATTCCTCGCTGTCTAGGTCGTCCTAGTGACAGCGGAGAAGACAGCTGCCATCCACTGCCACACAGGCTGTGCTCCATGACCTGCACGGCTTGCTATGACAATGTCCCAAGGACGGCGTCGAACGTACGGCAGGGAACCTCGTGTGTGGTGAGTTCTAGCGAGATGGATCTCATACTCGTCCAGTTCACCCATGCTCTCGAGCCTTGCAGGTATCCATTACCCGGCCTGTTCGCCTACGATTGGCCCGAGACGGCAGTGGAAGGCTGTCAAATGAAAGCCTCATGACCTCGTCTTCGTTGCACGCAGACGGTGCGGAGGCCACCTTGAGCTCGAGGAACTCAGGCTGCCAGCCATCATCTCCGCGACTGCGAGGGCCTGCTGGGATGCGGGTGGCTGGCTGCCACAAGCTCGATACGAAGACCGATACCCCTCTATTCGACGTGCCGTGCATGAATGCTCTGCGTTGGTGGTTGCATAGTGCCCCCTCCCTTGCCTTCGACGGGCCACGCCCTCGGCTTCATCCTCTCGTTCCCTCCTGCCACTGCAACATCCGCTCGCACCTCTCGCACGCTCTCACTTCCTTCGTTCTGTTGTTTAACCCTGCGACCACTGCCCATTGTACACCCCATGGCGTTACCAGCTAGATGGCCAATGTTCTGCGCGACCGCTTGGGAGGGAGTCATTGCCTCGCAATACGGGCTTTTCTGCGATAAAGTCAAACGGCATATGGATGAGCTCGGCAATGAGTGTTGGACGGGAGGATACACATACGCGATCTCCTCGGTCGAGTGGCTGGAGTGCGCACGGGCTAGGTGCCCCTGGTGTCGATTCCTGGCCAAGAGGTTCCTGAGGCGTTTGAAAAGGCAACGCGACGAGTGGCCTGTGGACAGAATGCGCATTACAGTGGGGCGATGCTTTTGGAGTCCATGGTAATATCATGAAATGATCATCGTAGTTAACGGGCTTCAACAGCGCTTCTTGCTATCAACAACAGAAGGTTCGTGCTTGGAAAGGGATGCATTTAATCACTGCTGAACACGACCTGTGCCGAAAATAGGCAATCCCGCAGCAAGATGGATCCAGAATCGAACACTCATCCCGCATGTGGGATGGCCGTACGCATTGGCTTTGGCGAAGACGTGCATCGAGGAGTGCGTACGCAACCATCCTGAATGCCAGGCAATCACCCCGTATCCCATCGGAGCTGCTCCGCTCCCAACCCGGCTCATCGACTGCTCTGATCCTGGCCGCTTGCGCCTCGTCGAGACTCATCCAGGCATGCATGGAACATACGTCGCGCTGAGCTACGTCTGGGGTGAGGATCAGCCCCATCAGACGACCGAGGCGAATCTATCCTCGTACATGGCTAGGATCGACCCCGCCATCCTCCCTCAGACGATCCTGGACGCAATCCACGTCACTCGAGCACTTGGAATCGACCTCCTATGGATTGACGGCTTGTGCATAGTTCAAGACTCGGAAAAGGACATACACCACGAGCTGTCGCGTATGCGTTACGTGTACCGCCACGCGGTCCTGACCATCGACGCTAGTAGCGCTGCGAGAGTGTCCGAAGGCTTCTTACAAGATCGAGCACTGGAACCCATGCCCAACGCTGTCCTACCCTTGTTGTGTCCCCCCGGTAACCCATCTGAGCAATCAGCAGACGGGACATGGGTCGGGTTGATCTACCTGGTGGAAAAATGGTCCATGATTCGCACTCGGCATCACAGTATATCTAATGGAAAGCCTACCAGCCACACTGCTTCGCGAGGCTGGTGCCTGCAAGAGCGGCTGCTGTCGACGCGGTCGCTCGTCTTCACTACGCAGACACTCCAACTCCGATGCCACACCGAAACTCACAACGTCGGTGGAGCTGGTCATAACGGCTACAATGACGCGCCTCAATTGCCAGACGCCATCTTCCACCCCGATCGACACCTCGCACCTGGCTCGAACGAATGGAAGGGCATCCATTCTCGGTGGTGGAGGATTGTCGAGGACTACACCCGCCGCAAGCTCTCGAATCCATCTGACCGCCTCGTCGCAATCTCTGCGTTGGCTGAGATGTTCGCACCCACGCTCGGCCCGGACTACCTCGCTGGCCTCTGGCGTCGTACTCTCCTCACTGACCTGTTTTGGTCTTGTGACTCCCCTTGCAGCCTCGAGCCGACTGTATACCACGGCCCCTCGTGGTCGTGGGCATCCACTGACAACGACGTGTACTGGCACAATACCTGGGAAATCGGAGGACCATTTCCGGAGATGTACTGGCACAATACCCCGGAAATCGAAACACCATTCGCGGAAATAGTCAGATGCACAGTAACCCCACGGAACAAGGACCTCCCCATGGGCCCTGTCGCCGATGCATCCCTCATCCTTCGTTCCTGCCTCCTACCCTGCAAGTGGGTCATTGAGAAGCCGAAACCCTGGGGAGATTTAGTGGCAGAGTTCCCCCTCTCACTTTCACCATTCTCACTCCCATGCTCACTCGAACGAATGCTCTTGTTCTTCAGCGACGTGGACGTTGCTCTCCTAGAAGAGACTCGCATGTGGTTTGTCCCTGTTGGGTACTATTACGGCGCCGGTATACTGCATATGCGCGGGCTTGTAGTATGCAGGGCGGACACTGATATCTGGCATAGGGCTGAGGCACACAGTCAGAGGGACGTCTACCGCAGGATTGGATTGGCAGAGCTTGATACCTCCGTTGTCGCCATGCGGCGGGACTCCACGGACACGTTACAAGATAGCGATATGCACTCGATGCTCTCACAGCTTCCGCGAGTAGACATAGAGCTTGTATAAATATACCATACCCTTCTCCACTGTTAACCGTCCCCGAGGCCTGACCAATGGATTCTCAATGCCGCGCTTCGCGCAGGTCGCCAAGTTGTTATTTCCGAACGTACTGCCCAGCATAAACGCGAGCCATCAGAATCGTGTTTGATACGGGAGACAGGTAGAAAACGGACAAACCGGCTCCGTCACATATGTTAAACGCGTGGGCGCACTCACGGCCCGGAGATTTTGACAGTTGCGTGAACTCCTCGAACCAGCGGTGAACCTGGTACACCTCCCCAAATTGCGCCATGATGAGTTTGTATCTACGAAGCGATAGCGCTGATAATCTTCGCAATTTAGCCCGTGACGAGAGGTACATACGGAGTTGCCGTACCTGGAGTAACCCGGTTGATATCGCAACATGTAAGCAGGAGATGGGACGTACCATGAGTATGTCAAAAACATGGCAATGACGCTGTCGTGTTCCCTTCGAGAGGACGTTATCCATGAGTGTCTTCTGTTCCGGTGAGCCGATAATCGCAAGAGGGTTTACGTCTTCGAGCGAAACGTTCGCGCGAATGCATTTCGGACGCACCCCGTGTCATCGAATCTATAATAATGTTGGCCTTTCAGCAAGACATCTAAAGAGCGCAGCACTCTACAGATTCTGTTGACGAATTCGTCGAAGCCACAGCATCCAATGATTGATGCCGTACTCTGACGCTTCGATACTGGCGTGTGAACGGTGTAGTGCAACATTCTGTGAACATGTCAAGAGCGGTGAGTTGTACGGTCGTTTCAAAAATGTTTCAGCAAGGCATACTAACGCATGCCTTAGAAGACCGTCTGCTCTGAGGCTGAGCGTCGTCCGTTGCGGAGAGTCCAGAGAGCTTCAAGTTGGCAGGGAACGCAAACCTGAACGTATTGTCGCCATGAACGGCTGATGAACGGCTGATATGGTGGGTGATAGTGTTAAACGGCTCGTACCAATTGATTTCTGAGTGAGATTATATTGCAAAACAGGATGGATCCTATATACGCTGGACACGCGAAGACGAATGCAAGTGACTTGGTGAATGTGCAAGAGGATGGAAGAAACGCCCGCGGGGATCTCGGCGTTTGAGTAAGAAGCGCCCAGAGACTATTTGCTCCCGACTCCAGCACTCCAGCCTCCTTCTAGAGCCCCGCACGACGCTCCTCCTCCCTAACACCATCTAACCTGGAGGCGAGTGGACTATACTCTCGAACCGGGCTCTTTCAGCAACATAGTGCATGCTCCATAATTAGGTTCAACTCGGGGGACAATATCCAAGTCTCATTAGTCGCGCGCGGTCGGCGAACCCTTGGCCTGTGCGTCCGAGTACTCAAGCTGCCACTACTCGCGTACGTGTTCATTCTCCTGGACAACCTGTGTAAGAAGAGATGTACCTACCGTTATGGTAGTGGAAGAAGCGGTAGAGTCGAGAGTCGAAAGAGGAGGGTGTTTGGTTCTTGAGGGGGGTCGTCCAAGTCGAGAGTAGACAGAGATTTGTAGCGTAGAAATCGAGGTTAACGTTGAAGCGAGACTTTACGATGGGACAAGCGGGAGTTACTGAGCGAGCACGCGAATGTAACGGCGACTTTCGCGAGGGGAAAAGTGAGCATTCGGGGGGCGGGGGGACGGCTCGACGCCTCTAAGTACATGCGTGCGAGCGCGGAGCCCCTCCGGCCGTACTCTTGACCGGGGCTCCCTTGCGCGAGAATCTAGAAAAGACAAAACATGACAGGGCGTAACATACGATTGACCGTCCGATTCTAAATCACGTCCGCTTCTGCCTCGATGGGGTTCCGCTAGCTTCGAGAAGACCGATCTGGCGCGACCGTTTGCGGCGAGCCACCTATTGACGTCCGCTGTCGCCGCCCTCGACAGCGGGTGGTCTCGTCGGGCGCGTCGTCATCCAGCGTCTTCCTTCCGCCGTTGGCATCCCAGTCGGGCGTCCACGTACGCGGATAACAAGAAGCGAGAGAGAGGGATTGAGGGAGTGAGAGAGTGTGTGAGAGAGAGAAAGCGAAAGAAAGAGAGAGCGAGAGAACGGAAGCGAGCAAGTGTGATAGAGAGAAAGCGAGAAGACGAGTGATGGATCGAGAGGACAAGGAGAGGAGAGAGGCCGAAAGGGATACGTGGAATTGGTCGTATGTCGTAGCCGACGCGAGAAAAGAAGACATGAGAAGTCGAAGTCCGACCATCGAGCGCGCGACCGATTTGTTCATTGATGCACGGTCATGTGACCGTGTCCTTCAATCGCGTCTTCATCGCGACCTCGTCCTAGACGTCTCCTATCCCCTCTCTCAACCGTCAGCCTCGAATACACGACCACACCGTGTAGGTTCATAGGTTTTTGTAGCCAGCATCCTATGTCCGCCCACACAGCAGACCACATTGTCGCTCGATTCGTAGCATCAAGGCTCGACCGAGAGCATCCCTTCTGTAAGATCTCATTGGGTTCCACGGAGCGTGCAGAACTGCACCCGCCCAGCATTTGGACGTGCATATAGGGTTTCAAATTTCATCTGCGACTCTCCGCCGATCGAACTTCGAAAGCGCCCTCAGGATTGCGCAGCACGTCCATGCTGTGTGTGAAGCAGACCCAGGACATGCATCATGCACAGGTATCCATCCACATTGCGGCGTTCTACACTGGCTGGCTCGTACTGTGGCAGCGGCGAAGACCTTAAAGGCGCCGCCAGAACTTTCCTCCGTTATCTACGCGCCGTTCCTTCAATGATGTACACATCATCCGGTGAACGTCGTTGACGGTGAGTCCGTGTGAAAGAACACCAATATCCGCTAAGCTGACCTGTGCTCTTGACCTTCGTAGGCGTCCATGATGATTCCTTGCCTGAGGTCCCTCTGTGGTTGACCAGAGAAGAGAGCCACACGCCGTTCAGTTACGGCCTCACCGGCATGTGCTCGTTCTCGGGCGCAGGGTACGCGGAAGCCATCTCGAGCTCCCCTAATTCACAGCCATGATCTTCGCGACTGTAAGGGCCCATCGGGGTGCAGTACTGCAGTGACAAATGCCACGAGCCCTGGGCAAGGGAAAACGCGCCTCCATTCAACGTGCCATATTTCTACCTCCACCAGTAACCATATATATTCACGTACTCGGTTGCGCTCGAGGTTGCCCACCGTACCTCACCTCTGCCTCATGCCCTCCTGCCTTCCCCCACAGCTGCAGCTTCCGTTCATGTCCACACTGCATCTCTTTCTCGCCCGTTTCTTTGGCTTAACCCCGCATGATTGCCCTGCAAGCCAGAAGGCGTTACCACCTAGGCCGCCGACGATCTGCAAGACCGCCTGGGAAGGCGTCTTTGCTAAGCAGTTTGGGTTATCTTGTGAAGTACTCCGACTTGATCACGAGAAGCAGGAGTGGACCGGAGGCTACCAGTATAAGATCTCGTCGGTCGTGTTGCTGGAGGAGTGCGCCCAGTCCGGATGCCTCTGGTGTCTATTCCTGGCCAAACGCTTCCTCACACGTTTGGGAGCATTCTCACACAAGCGGCCCGTTTACAGCGTCCACATCCGAGTGGGGAGCGAGTATTCACGGGGATCTTGTTTGGATTATATGTCAGTAATAGTCAGTGGGCGTCACGGTTGGAGCTCTGATACGTTTTCACTTTGTACCTCGGAAGGTTCGTTCCCAAATCATTTGACTCAACACTGAACATGATGTGTTTCAATGTACAGGCGATCCCGCAGCGGCGTGTATCCCACACAGAATACTCATTCCGAATGTAGGATCGCCGTATGCATTGGCCCTAGCGAAGACCTGCATTGAAACCTGCATACGAGACCATCCTAAGTGCAGAGCAATCACATCATATCCCATCGGCTCCGCTCCTCTGCCAACTCGCCTCGTCGACTGCTCCAATCCCGACTGCCTCCGACTCATCGAGACCACCGCCAGCGCCCGCGGAACATACATCGCCTTGAGCTACGTCTGGGGTGACCCGAATCCCTGCTACCGCACCACCCTGACGAACCTGGCTTTCTACAAGGTCAGGATTGACACGACAACCCTCCCGCAGACGATCCTAGACGCCATCCATGTCACACGCGCGCTGGGGATTGGTCTTCTATGGATTGACGGCTTGTGTATCGTCCAGGATTCGGAGAAGGACATGCACCACGAGTTGGCGCGGATGCGGGATGTGTATCGCCATGCGTTCCTCACCATCGACGCTGGTAGCGCTGCGAAAGTGTCCGAAGGCTTCTTACAAGATCGAATACTTGACCCCATGCCCGAGGCTGTCCTGCCCTTCATCTGTCCCCCTGGTAACCCATTTGAGCAATCAGCAGACGGGGCATGGGTCGGGATGGTCTACCTGGTGGAAAAATGGTCCATGATTTCCACTCGGCCTCACAGTATATCTAATGGAAAGCCTACCAGCCACACTGCTTCGCGAGGCTGGTGCCTGCAAGAGCGGCTGCTGTCGACGCGGTCGCTCGTCTTCACTACGCAGACACTCCAACTCCGATGCCACACCCAAACTCACAATGTCGGTGGAGCTGATCATCTCGGCTTCTATGATGTGCCTCGATTGCCAGACACCGTCTTCCATCCCGATCGACACGTCGTACCTGGCTCCGAAGAATGGAAGGACATCCACTACCGGTGGTGGGAGATCGTCGAGGACTACACCCGCCGCAAGTTGTCCAAGCCATCCGACAAGCTCGTCGCGATCTCTGCGTTGGCTGAGATGTTCGCACCCACGCTCGGCCCGGGCTATCTTG
This sequence comes from Cubamyces sp. BRFM 1775, assembly GCA_022385745.1. Classification (NCBI taxonomy): domain Eukaryota; kingdom Fungi; phylum Basidiomycota; class Agaricomycetes; order Polyporales; family Polyporaceae; genus Cubamyces; species Cubamyces sp. BRFM 1775. Next base: position 50,461 of record MU278600.1, read on the forward strand.
CTGGCCTCTGGCGTCGTACTCTCCTCACTGACCTGTTTTGGTCTTGTGACTCCCCTTGCAGCCTCAGCCTGACTGAATGTCGTGGTCCCTCGTGGTCGTGGGCATATACCAACAGCGGCGTGTCCTGGTGGGATGTCTGGGAAACCGGAGTACCATTCGCGGAGATAATCAGATGCACAGTAACTCCACAGAACGAGAACCTCCCCTTTGGCCCCGTCACCGGTGCATCCCTCATCCTTCGTTCCTGCCTCCTGCCGTGCAAGGTTGACCTTGAGAACATGAAACATCTAGAAGCAGAGTTCCCTCTTCTTCCCTCACCATTCTCATTCGAACAAACGTTCTACTTCGACAGCGACGTAGCAATTACCGTTCTAAGGGGAACTCGCATGTGGTTTGTTCCTGTCGTGCATTATTACAAACTCGATGTACTGTATATGCGCGGGCTTGTAGCATGTAGGGCAGGCACTGATGTCTTGCATAGTGCCGGGGCATGTAGCCAAGGAGACGTCTACCGGAGGGTTGGATTAGCACAGCTTATGGTGTCCATCGTCGCGGCCGCACAGCAGGACTCTATGGACCCGCTCAACGAGAGCGATGTGTACTTGATACTTTCACAGATTCCGCGAGTAGACATAGAGCTCGTATAAATATGTCACAGTATTCTCATTTGGCTACTCCCGCTTCCTCCAAGTACAACCGTCATGGTCGAGATGTCCCCTGCGCTCACCGACAGCGGACCCATCCGACCCCTCATAGACGAAGACGTGGGCACGCCCTTGCCGCCTATGGCGCTACGAGAGACCGGCATGCAGGAGATCACGGAAGGACAGACCACAGTACGTCCCTCAGAGCCCCCACCACTCCTGCCCACCCACCGACGCTCTATGCTTCGCCAGAGTGCCAGCACATTCACACGGCTCACCGCTCAACCAACCGAGCCGGCGGGGTCCGTCGTGAGCGGCGCCTCTAAAGGCACGCAGAAGGCGCCCGCGACTTCGTCTGCAGCTACAGATGGCGGGAGCTCTGAGGCACAGGTCACGCACCAGACCCAATCCATAGTGGAGGACCTCCTCTCGGCCACCATTGCGGAGAATACGAGCCGCGCCAACATCCCAGCTATCAAGCAAGACGTCCGCACTATTGCCACCCACATGGAGCGCGAGCTACAAGCTTACGCGGCAAAGCAAACCTCCCTCCAAGCGACCATGCTGCAGCTCACCGACATTGTGTCCAATCTCCGTCCATCCACCGCCACCGCGCCCGTACCGGGCCCCACGCGTGTACTGCAAGATCGCGTGGAGCAACTAGCGCAGCACTTTGAACGGCTTGATGACCAACGAGGGGCCGAGCTTGACGAGCTCAGAGATCGGTCAAACAGCCTCCAAGACGACACCACCATCATCATTCAAGGCGTGGGCAAGCTTACCGCCCTCGTCCATGACCTCCGCGGAGACGTGGCGGGCCTGCGCCATTCAGTTGCCCTTGTCTCTGCCGCCCACCCAGTTGCTACTACGGCTCCAGTCGCTACCCCCGCTCCAGCCGTCCCTCCAGTGCCGCTCACGCCGGTAACACCCCCGCGCCCCCGTTCGCCTAGCCCTCGGCCGGGCCCAGCCACCCCACGGCAGTATGGGAACAAGGGGCGCCACTACACTGGGTCCTCTGACCGTCCCCCCAAGAGACCGAGGCCCTTGCCTGCGCTTCGCTCCCCTTCCCCTCCCCTCGTGCTCCACACTACGCCGGGGCCGATTGTACAGCCACACGCGAACTCGGCTGTGGTGCGCTTCGGGTCGATCGTGTGGAGCCCGCAGACAGACCTCCTTAAGAGAGAGGTACGGGCATCCGCACGAGGCGCGTGGGATGCGCTACCGGGCGCATTCGACAGCCTCCTGTCTATCACCCTCGACGGACGGGACGCGACATATGTCCTCCTCACCTTCCCTTCCCCCCCGCTCGCACGCGCCTTCCTGGACGCCTGGGCGCAAAACAAGCACACTACGCAGGCGACGCAGAAGGCTCGCGCGGAGATAGTGTAGGCAGATTCTCCATAAAAAGTATACTAGTGTAATTGTCCTGAGGCATAATGCAGGGACGGTGAAAATAGATGGTCATTACGCGTGCTCTCATGGAATGTGCATGGCAGTCTCGCCCTGAAGATGACCGACACGCATTTCATGCAGCTCATCAGTGGCTACGATGTCATCGTCCTGCAGGAAACACACCTGTGCCCAGGACAACACGCGCAACTCGCGCTACCTCCGCACTACAGCTGTATATCTCTCGCGCGACCATACTCACAAGACTTCACGCACAGCGGCGGGGGTCTGCTCGCACTGTACAAGTCCTCCCTCCCACTCGTTGACATCACCCCTGCGCACCAACATGAGGTGCTGGTACTTCGTGTCGTAGACATGATCCTGCTTGCTGTGTACTGGCCCCCAACCACGTCCCCCTGGCTTGAACGCTACATGATACCTGTCGAACAGCAGCTTGACGAAATCCTTGCACGTGTCATCCACTTGTATGAGCTACCGATCATGGTTGTCGGGGACTTCAACGCTCGTATAGGTACCCTAGCGATCAGTGAACAGCGATGCTCCCCAGACCGCACAGTCACTACGCGGGGTCGGCAGCTCCTGCGGATAGGCGCTACACACCACCTCCAGCTCCTAAATGGCACTCGTTACCACCTACAACACTCACGCGGCCGCTTCACATCCTTCCAGCCGGGTGGGTCTTCGGTTATCGACCTCGCAATGGCATCGTCGGAGCTCCTTATAGCGGAGCGTGCGCAGCTAGACGTCCTACCACAGAATACCTGGTCGGACCATGCCCCGCTGTCTCTGTCCTGCATAGTCCACGACTCTCAAGCACAGCAAAGGTACCCACAACGCAACCCGCACTGCATGCTACCTATGCGCATCGACCTCGGCGACCCGAACGTGCGACTAGAAGCTCTCTTACAACAAGCACTAGAGGCATCGGAGCGCCCCCCCCCCTACCCATGCTGTGGACACTTTCTATGGGAAGAGCAGAGCAACTGGGCCCTACATCCAAGTTTTCCTGGCCGTGGCCGATACAGCCTCTGAATCGCTCAAAATTGCGACATTCTGGAGGCCTGGTCACCACCGGAACTCTGTGTACGCAGTCCCCAACACGACGTCTCGTACAAGAGGCTTCCTGCTTGCAGCGGCGCAAGCTGTGCTGGCTGCTGACCCCATGCACCTCCTGTGCATATGGGCGGACTGCGACTACCTCCACCGTGTTACGTGCCACTGGGCTCCAGCCCTTGCCGACAGCGGATGGGACTGCGCCCATGCGGACATCCTTAGGCCACTAACGGCGCTGTTGCGAGCACGACCCGCGGCCACACGTTTCCTCCCAGTTCCCGTTGGTGCAGACGGAACTGTGGCAGGCAATGCGCTCAGCGCACGCCAGCTCGCGTCCGTGGAGAACAATGCGCTGCCTATGCGCATGTGCCAACCGCTCACGTTACCCGCACACTGGCAAACCTTACACCTGCCCGAGGATTCCGTACAGCCCCTCACAACCTCCCTTCCAAAAGTCTCTACACCTATCCCCCCCATCACCCGACATGCTGAGCCAGTAGTGCGTGGGGATGACGCAGGAACAGCGCGAGCGGACCTCGACGAGCTACGGTGGTCGGAAGCTGGACATGAACCGCAGCCGCTACTGGGACGGCGGCGTGAATACCTCGATCAAGTTGTACGCGCTCCCAACCCAGCGGCATTCTGGGCGGCGTTCCGACGGCTCACAGGAGATAAACCGCGACAGTCTAAAGTGACGGCGCAGCAGCTCAAGACGGTCTTTGAACAGCGTATGAATCCACCAGCGCAGCTCCCCCCCACCTTTGACCCACTGCAGCATGCCCTAAACCGACTGAGTGCGCGCTCCCTCCCCCACCGGACGAGGGATACAACCCTTGGCCAACACTTTTCACGACCGTTCACGACCGAGGAGATTGACAGTGTCAAGGTCCACATACGGAAGCACAACCTCCACTCAGCACGGGGCCTCGACCAGGTAGGGTACGAGGACGTCCTAGCCATCCCTACGTCGAACCTCCAAGCCCTGTTCAATGCCTGCATAGACGACTGCCAAGCGCCACACTCCTGGCTGACAGCAATTGTCGCAGCGGTCAAGAAGCCGAGGAAAGACGGTGACGACCCAGAAAGCTACCGTACGATTGGCCTGGAGAGCTGCCTGCTCAAAACAATGACTGTGCTGATTGATCGGCGGCTACGTGCGTGGGCAGATGAGACAGGCCGTCTACCGGATACGCAAAGTGGTTTCCGGGCAAAACACCGTACGTACAACAACGCCTACGTCCTGCGAGCGGCGATCGAGAAGGCACGACAGTGTAGGCGAACACTCTACGTTGTGTACCTTGACCTCGCGAATGCATTCCCCTCGGTCGACCAAGACACTCTCTGGACCAAACTGGCACAGTGGGGGGCTGGCGGCCCAATCTTCGACTGGCTCCGCATGCTTTACCAACACCTGCGCTACATTGTACGCTATGATGGGGAAATGACAGAGCTCTTCCAGGCACTCATGGGCATCCTGATTGGGGACCCGGCATCACCCATGCTGTGGCTCCTCTTCATTTCGGACTTCGACCTCGACGACCACGTCGATGACGTCTTCCTTGCAGGCCGCCGTGTCTCCCACCTCGAACAAGCAGATGACATGGCACTCATGTCCTACTCAGCCACAGGGATGCAGAACAAGCTAGATCAGTTTGAACGGTACTGCGCGGTGACGTTCGTCCACATCAACGTGCCTAAATCGGCTGCCTCGATCCATGGGCCCCTTCCCACTCACCTTCCCCGCCTCGTCCTCTGCGGCATTCCCCTGCAGTTTGCCCCGACCGCAACCTACGTTGGTATGACCCTCTCCTCAACCGAGCGAGACATATTCCACGTCCACCACGAGACGAAGGCGACGAAGGCGCGACAAGCTGCAGGTGCAGCCATGTCAATTGAGTCTTACACCGGCCACCTACCCCCACACATCGCCCTCACCCTCTACCGTGCGCACGTAGACCCGCACCTAACAGCGGGCTGCGAGGTTGCCCTCGCTACACGCTCCGGGGCAATTGACGAGCTGGAAGACGTCCAGCGCACTTTCCTGCGCCGTGCGCTGTCCGTCAGCAAGCGCTCACAAACCGCGCCGCTCTACACCGAGACAGGCATCTGGCCGCTCGCCTACCGTCGCTTCCAGCTCGCGGTACGCTACCTCATCTACGTCCTGCGGGACAGGCCACCCATGGTATATGCCGCCTTCACGGAGCAATGGGAGATGTCGGCGCAGCACGGCACACCTTCCTGGTGGGGAGATCTCCACCTCACTGGGATGGCTCTTCCTGTCCCTGTGACAGTCCCCTTGGCTACGCGGCCGAGCGTGGAGTCTCTCGAATCATGCTTGTCGGACGTGGCGCACAGCCTAGCGGCGTACCTCCGGGACAGCGTAATGGCGTCAAGGCGTCTCCCGGTACTGCAACACCGCATGCTCAGCTTGTGCCCTGCCGGTAACGCCCCATCCTTGAAGGCTGTGTGCACATGGAGGGACTACCTCGCACTCGACAGGAGGCAGCAGCGGCAAGCCATCACTCTGCTGCTGTTCTCTGAGCACCCACTCGCGGTGGAACGCCTGCGCCGGGCACCGGCGCCTCACCCCATCCCACGCGAGTGGCGTGTCTGTCGCTTCTGCAGGAACCCACAGGAGGTGGAAGACGAGACGCATACGCTGTTGACTTGCCCAGCGCGGCCACTACAAGCCCGCCGCGCGGCCTTCCTCCGCGACGCCTTCGCTCAACAGCCCAGCTTGATCCGTCTCGGCGATCGTTTACGACCGCAAGCCTTCCTCGACGTCCTCCTCTCCACGGCCGGCACCCTAGCCGCCTTCAGTGACTACATTGCGGACGTCTTCGAGCTCTGCGAATCCACGCCCATGGTGATCATCTCCTCCGAAGAGGAGTATCACGAGTTCTCACAGGGGACGCACGCAACCTAGCGTCCCCTGGCGGGTGCCTGCCTGATGGTCCCCGCTCGTGTACGCGCATGGCTGCAGGTATGTCACGACGGGTGTGTCCCCCCGTGGGGGATGACCGTCGATGCATCCGCAGGTTACGTACTGCTGAGCGTCCTCATTGACGCTGACTGCCCTTGCCCACAGCAACTCCCCCCCGCGATTACGCACATAAGCGCACTCACGCAGCAAGGAGGCAACGTTGTACCTGAAGGATGCGCGCGGCAGTCGGCGCGATGTTTGACTACTGTAGATAGTGTGTAACAACCCCCCATCCGTATGCGAAACGGGATCCCTACGTAGGACTCGCGGGCTGGCCAGCCAAAACGTGGTAAGCGCACGGGCGGCGCTTGCGTACGGCGGCTATACCCAGATAGCGGCTTCTCTCTCTCTCTCTCTCCCAGGCATGCCTCAGGCTTAACCGATGGATTCTCAATGCCGCGCTTCGTACAGGTCCCCGAGTTGTTGTTTCCGAACATGCTGCCAAGCATAAATGCCGGTACACCAACCAGAACGATTCCGATATGCCGGCCCTGCCACTCTGCACCGCTAACGAAGTTCAAACAAGATCCCGTAGGACATGTATCTAAATCATTCTCAGCTCTACATTCTCTTACTAACAATTCATGTTCCACGTATGTTACCCTGCCGTTGCATCGACAATTCCATGCACACCCGTTCCGCCCATGCCAAACGTGTTTTGTGGTCGGTCGAAACACCGTCATACGTCGCCGTTTTGCCCGACGCACTTCCCCAACGTCGTCTCCCATGCACCGTACCACTGCGACTGTCTCGTGGTCGCGCGAGCCTCGGTGGCATGCCCAAGATACTCACGAGCGGACTGTGCCACGGGCCCACAGTTTCCTAAATATTCTCCAACTCGAGCTTGACTTCGGACATCTAATAGTCATGCAGCAGCCGGATAGGAAGTAACGAAACGCACGTTAGCACGCCGAGGAGCCTGCACCAGCAAAATGAATGTACTACCCAGGCTTCAATCTATGCTGTTGCTTACCAACAAAGGCAATTGCGAGCCGTAAATGTGTGGGTAAGGCGGGGAGAGCCGGATCGCTATGCTTAAATTTGATAGCAACCGGTGTGGGAAGCGCGTTGTTGCTGCATTTTACGACATGTCCGCAATTTGGCCCTGCCTTGGGACGTCGACCAAGCGACGGAGTAGGTACTTCGGCTGGAGACATACAGACAAAGCGTGATCTGAGGTGTGTACGGAAGGACGTGGATCCGTGCTGTGTGCTTCCCGTACTAGTGGTGATCCGAATGTCGTTTCGTGTCTTGATCTGTCTCTTTGCCGTCATGCTTCAGCGTTTGTGCAGGGGTCAGCTCACGAACCGTATGGACGCGCCCGTGTGTTGACTCAGTGTGAAGACCGATGAGCGTGTGCTATTCGTTCATCATAATGGAGCACTGAGGCCAGCGCCCTAGTGCCGCGCATACGGCGGACTACATGCCATTTCAGGGGGCTTGAAAGAGCCGCGCTTTCAGAGTACCTGTGCGTGAGCACCCCCAGAACATGTATTCACAGGTCTCTGCCCACGCCGGGACCTTCCATAGCTGCCTCTTCGTACTGTGTGGTGGTGTCAAATCGGACCACAAAGGCGCCGCTGAGGCTGTTCCCCGTCGTCTGCACGGCAGTATCTTCAACATGCAGAGACGTCGTGTACGGTGAGTTCCAGGAGAACGGGTGCCATAGTACTCGTAGAGCTCAAGTGTGCCCTCAATCCTAGGGCTCAGCGTGGGCACTGTTCCTCCGAATGCCACTGGTCAGGGTGGAGGCGGCAGGCGGCTCAAACGAATCAGGTCGAAGACCAGGAACGTTGATGTGCGTTGCCAGACCGTGTACCGTACACCCTCGAGTCGCGGCCCTACGCATCGTAATGGTACGCTGGATTCAGCAATGCGAGGGACGGAGGTGTGCGCACAAGTCAGGACTTGCAGTGCAAGACGTAGTGCTGAAGGGTACTACTCACAGATGCGACGCGGAGGTTCAAGTTGTAGACTCAAAATCGTACAAGTTCGACTACACTGCCGTGCACTACCGTATGCGGGCCAGAACACTCGCATTTGCTTCTGAAGGCTAGAAGAGCGACGATTGATGCAGCGTCAGGGAAAGAGATGGCCGTGGTATACCTTACGTCTTTTGTTCCTTTCGAAATCGTGATCCTGCTCACACCGTAGTGTTGCTTTATGCACGAACGTAGGCTGCTTCGCACGTTACCGTATGCTGACGGTTTTGTTCAGCTGCGGTGTGAGCGGTGGATACAGAGATATACCTGCCTTTGCGCAGAAGCTTGACCGTTAGCGCGTGATGCAACTTCGAGGAGCACTGGGCGAGTCCAAGTCAGGTAGCGCCAACGGCGATGGCTGATACGCCAAGGACGAGAGGCACCGTCCGAGTCTCTAGAAGAAGTGAAGACGAGTTTGACGGGAAAGTCGTCAATCAGAGGCTATTTTTCAGTAAAAAATCCGAACAGACATTGATTGAGTGGTCGTTTCCGCTTTCCATACAAGCTGATTGTGCAGTCGCAGTTACTCTGACCACCGTAGGAGGCTGTGGGCGTACACATCGAGTTGTCTTCAAGGGCCCGGGCTTCGCCTAGAATGTGCCGGAGGCATCACCGTGGTGCAACGAGCTAGAAAGCGAAATTCAATAGAGAGACATAGTGTGCCTACCTGGATGGGGAACCAAGGTGTATTCGACAGATTCTGCGGAAGACGATGCGATTCCAGTTGGAGGGAATCCCCCTGCTACGAGTCCGATGTGGAGCACCGTTCGTACTAGACCTCTAAAGCGTCCCATAGGGGATGTAGTAAGTGACAGGGCCCGGTACTGTGTGAACGCACTATGTAGCTCGCGATCCTCACTTGAATCGGTGTCACTATACAAGTACAATCGCCCCCGGCCGCGGACGAAGCACCGAGTATGAGAGATCCTCGGGGTTGAAGTAGATCTGGATTACAGTGAAAAGGAGATGAATCCGAGACTTACGCAGAGCTTACTTCACAACAGAGCATGACCTAGACACCTGCCAGGCAATAGTGTGTGTGTGTGTGTCTTGTTGAGACGGCCCACCGTAGGCACTGGGGGCGCCGTGGCGATGGCGGTTACGTTGTAGGCGCCCTGGTCCGGCAAGCGCCGTAAAACGTCATCGCAAGCGGGTGAATAAGCGCCTTTGCAATGTTTCTTCTCTATTGACAACGACGACGACGACGAGGCAGCTCTCTCTCGCTCTAGCAAACTCAAGAACTAGTGCTCGCCCTCCAGCGAAGCTTGTACTCTGTCCTTGGCTACGTAACTCGCTCTCTGTCTTGAGATTTCACTCTGTGACGTCTCTATTGCGCTTTTGAGCAGTTGCTCTGACCCGCCTCAACAACTGGTGTTCTCACTTGCCAAGACCCTCACTCGCTTTGCACTTCCCTGACACGCATAGCGCACGGCTCTCCTCTTTGGTCGCGACTCACTGGGCCTACTTGGCTCCCGGTGCCAGACACTGGACGCTCTGCAACATAGCTAGGACTCCGAATTCACTGGGCAGCATCTCGATCGAGGTAGCCGGAGTCAGGTGAGTATACCCCCTAGATAAGCACACCTTTGTTCAGCCAAAACTATGCGGAGGCAGCGGAGCAGTTTCCCGCCAAGCTGTCACCACGCGCTTGAGCATCATCTCATATGCTATAGTCGTCTCTTTTGACTAAAAATCTCCGTATGCAAAGGTCAGTACCATGGTCAGCCCATCTCTACTACGTCCCGGTGAGAGTCCCATAATCGGTGAGTCATCGCAGTGTTCCCCCATCGCACTTTATCATTTGTCCATACATCGGATATCGCTCATGATGCCTTCCTGGATGTCGTTGTTTGCGTGCATGTGCAGCTGTGTACCAGGTGCGTAGTCCATCTGTGCTGGATTGCCTCCAGGGCACGACTGTTCGCTATTACTGTGTCGCACAGCGACGTTCACTCTGGCACCTACATAACCGCCAAAGCAATATACCGCAGACGTTGTACTCAGCAGGTTAAGACTCGGCCGGAGTTATCGGTTCACATTTAACCAGAGCGAGCTCCTGCACGCGAAGGTACGTAGATATATCACCCCAATGTATGCAGTCTGCTTCTGAGAGACTCAGTGTAAGCTTAACCGACCATTACGCTCACCTCGTCTCGCTAACTTCTCGGCGGCCTAAATGAGTGCAAGCGATGCAATGCTGGCAAGACGGCATTACGTCGCTGCGCTAGGTGCCTTGGTGCGAGTAACGGCTTGCAGGCCGCCCTCTTACACACGTTCCCTCCATAATTTCATGTGTCCGACACATCCGCCGTGGTACGCCATGCACTGGCCGAAACTATGGCGACGTCAGCGGCGGCATAGGCTGTAGGTAGCGCATTCTGGCTCGGAATACTCACTCTACTCCAGCAGAGAATGGGTACTGGCTCGTGTCTGGTAAGCACGACCATGCAGTTCGTTCTCCTGATACTGACTTTGTACCGGCCACCGCCGGTAGCTCGCTGCACTACCCCAACCGTACGCGTGTCCAGTCCTTAGGTGGTGGTTGGTATACCATGAATTGCGGGACCGGCCCCTCCTCGGCGCGTCCTCCCCTGTGAGTCAGTCCTGATGTATCTTCAGTGCAGCCTTCATCATCATGTACTGCATCACCCCGCATTCAGGCTGTGTACGTCATGGGCGATAACAGGATTAATCCCCAATCCTACGTACGCTTCCTATGCGAACGCGGCCGGCGCAGTCTCTACGTATCATACTGCCATCTGGCCGTTGTATGCGATCTGTTGCGTCTATGGAGAATGCAGCAAACGCGTGAACTCATCGGTACGGCAGGTCCATCCTGGCAGACTGGGCAAAACGCTCGGAGCGCAGCCAACCGTGAAGCATCTCCGCTGAGTTGTGATCCAATCGAAGGTTGGTTATCGCTGGGCTCACACCAGCAATTCAAATCTGAGGCGGCTGATTGTGAGTATCATCACAACGCAGCGCGCCGGCTCACTGTCTGTTTTCAGTGACTCCTTGTCTCGGACGCCACCTCTTTGCGACACTCGTACGTCCTGTCGTTCGTCCGCCGAAGCCCTCACCACCTGAACAGCACTCTTACGTCCACAGACTCGGAGAGTCGGGATCACATCGAATCCCCGCGCACGTACTCATGATCGACATCGGCGCGAGCCTTAGGATGGTTTCTTCGCTTGCGGACGATCTGATGTAGGTAAGTCCTCGCTCAGCCACAGTGGGTGCGGAGAGCGGGAAGCATGTCACCTCTGCTCATCAGCAGACGCAAGTTGATCGGTTTCCCAGTGTCATTCGGCCCAGATACCGTTGGCGTTCAGTGTCCGTAAGGAAGCTCTCACGGCCTCGCCAGAATGAAACCATCGTGGGCCCGCTGCCCGGAGCTCGTGCGGCGTCTAAACCACCGCTGCTCATCTGGATTCTCTGTCTCCCATTTACGACTAGCATCGCTCTACACACAATCAACTCTCGATGAACCTTTATACCAGGATCCGTATTCGACGGACTGCGAGGCTCGAGCTGCGCGAACAGGTCCGCCGGCGTCTCATGATGTCCCCCGCGGTCGACTGCTCGGCCCGCCGGCAATATTCTCTGAGGGCGAACTCGACAAACGTGAATGACTTCACGCCCTCGTTTCCGTTCCGCCGGAGGACAACGCTCTATGGACGTGAGTAGGACGGGATCTCTTCACCCCTATAGCAGCCGGGAGACCCCAACCACGTCTACGAAGCCCCCGCCATGCACCGTCAACAGGTCTACTCCTCGTGTACGTCCTCGTACCTCTGCACATCCTTTCACCCCAGTGACATACTAGCGTCAGTTCGTGATGAAAGTGTCCTAGGTCCACATGCACGACAGGCAGTGCTGCGACATGAGGGCTTCGACTCGGCTCGAAGGAAGCCTCCCTTTTACGATACCGTATAGGCCCGTTCTATGAGGCGAGCGTTCATCACGGCGCTCGTGCAGAATCGCTCTATGCATGATACCTGTGCGCTTATATACCTGCATATATTAGGTTCCGTCAATGGCTATCCTCCGTTCGAACTTCGGAAGCGCCCTCAGGCTTCCTGCAGCGCATCTTTGCTATGCGCGGGCTACCCTTGGGGCGTGCGTTCACAGGCCTCCGCCCACATTCCTCGCTGTCTAGGTCGTCCTAGTGGTAGCGGAGAAGACAGCTGCCATCCACTTCTCCACAGGCTGTCCTGGGTGAGCGGAACGGCGTGCTCTGACAATGTCCCAAGTACGGCGTCCAAAGGACGGCAGGGAACCTCGTGTGTGGTACGTTCGAGTAAAATGGGTCTCATACTTGTCCAACTGACCTGTGCTCTCGAGCCTCGCAGGCACTCATTACTCGGCCTGTTAGCCTACGATTGGCCCGAGAGGGCAGTGGAAAGCCTCATGGACTCGTCTTGTGCGGACGCAGACGGTGCGGAGGCCACCATGAGCTCATAGAACTTCCAGCTGTCGTTTTGACGACCACAATGACCTACTGGAGCGCGGATGGATGCCACGAGCTCTGTGCAGGGGCCAGTGTCTCTCTTCTTGACGTGCCATGCGTAATATGTGTATATCTACGCCCTCCCTCGCGCTCGACAGAGCACGCCGGTGCTCCATCTCAGCTTCGTCCTCTCGCCCCCTCTTGCCTCTGCAACGTTCGTCCACAACTCACACACGCTCTGATTTGCCTCGTTTCAGGGCTCAACACGGTGCCCACCCCTTTGCGCGTCCAATGGCGTCACCGTCTAGATGGCCAAAGTTCTGCGCGACCGCTTGGGAGGGAGTTGTTGCCTCGCAATACGGGCTCTTCTGCGATCCAGTCTACGAGCATCGGGACAGGCTCGGCAACAGGTTTTGGATGGGAGGATACGATTACACGATCTCCACGGTCGAGTGGTTGAAGTGCGGGTGCCCCTGGTGTCGATTCCTGGCCAAGAGATTCCTAAGGCGTATGAGAAGACAACGCAACGAGTGGCGTGTGGAAGTGCGCGTTAAAGTAGGGCGATATCTTTGGAGTCAAGGGGATGATCAGGGCATTATCATCGTAGTTGACGGATATGAAGGGTACTTCACACTATGGACAACAGAAGGTTCGTGCTTGGAAAGGGATGTATTTAATCACTGCTGAACACGACCTGTGCTGGAAATAGGCGATCCTGCGGCAAGATGGATCAAGAATCGCATTATCATCCCGCATGTGGGATGGCCTTACGCATTAGCAGAGGCAAAGACGTGCGTCGAGGAGTGCATACGCAACCATCCCCAATGCCAGGCAGTCGCCCCGTATCCCATCGGAGCTGCTCCACTTCCAACCCGGCTCATCGACTGCTCTGATCCTGGCTGCCTGCGCCTCGTCGAAACTAATCCTGGCATGTGTGGGACATATGTCGCGCTGAGCTACGTCTGGGGTGAGGAACAACCCCATCAGACGACCAAGGCAAATCTGTCTTTGTACAAGGACAGGATCGACCCCGCCATCCTCCCTCAGACTCTCCGGGACGCAATCCATGTCACTCGGGCACTGGGAATCAACCTCCTATGGATTGACGGCTTGTGCATAGTCCAGGACTCGGAGAAGGACATGCACCACGAGCTGGCGCGGATGCGGAACGTGTATCGCCATGCGTTCGTGACCATCGACGCCTCTAGCGCTGCGAGAGTGTCCGAGGGCTTCCTGCAAGATCGGGAACTCATCCCCATGCCCGAGGCTGTCCTGCCCTTCATTTGTCCTTCCGGTAACTCAGCGGAGCAATCAGCAGATGGCGCTCTGGTCGGGATGTTCTACCTGGGGGAGATATGGTCCAAGTATAGCACCTGGCAAGACAGTGAAGATGTAGACGGAAAACCTCTCAGTCACACTGTTTCGCGGGGCTGGTGCTTGCAAGAGCGGCTGCTGTCCACCCGCTCCCTCGTCTTCACTTCCGAGACACTCCAACTCCGATGCCACACCCAAACTCAGAACGTCGGCGGAGCTCATCATGACGGCGACAATGACGTGCCTCGATTGCCGGACGCGGTCTTCCATCCCGATCGACACGTCGCACCTGGCTCCGACGAATGGAAGCACATCCATGAACGGTGGTGGGACATCGTTGAGGACTACACTTACCGGAAGCTGACCAATCCGTCTGACCGCCTCGTCGCAATCTCTGCGCTGGCGGAGATGTTCGCACCCACGCTCGGCCCGGACTACCTCGCTGGTCACTGGAGGAATACTCTCCTCGAGGATCTATTCTGGTCTTACGACTCTTTCTGCAGCCTCAGTCCGACTGAATACTGTGGTCCCTCGTGGTCGTGGGCGTACACCGACAACAGCATGTCCTGGCGGGATAGCTGGGAAACCGGAGTACCATTCGCGGAGATTATCAGATGCACAGTAACCCTACAGAACGAGGACCTCCCCTTTGGCTCCGTCACCGGTGCATCCCTCATCCTTCGCTCCAGCCTCCTGCCGTGCAAGTGGAACCTTGAGCAGCTAGACCCCGTGGAATATGATCTTGTACCAGAATTCCCCATCTTTTCTTGGCTATCCTCACTCGACCAACGCCTCTATTTCAAGAGCGACGTAGACATTACCGATCTACTTGGGATTCGCATGTGGTTTCTTCCTCTCAAGCACTATTACAGCCCACATGAACTATGCATGAACGGCCTCGTAGTATGTAGGGCGGACACTGATGTCTTGCATAGTGCGGGGGCATACAGCCAGGGAGACGTCTACCGGAGGGTGGGATTGGCTACGCTTTGGGATTCCGTCGCCGCCAAGGAGGACTCCATGGACACGCTCAACGATAGCGATGTGTACTCGATGCTTTCGCAGATTCCGCGAGTAGACATAGAGCTCGTATAAATACAGTGCCATACCCTTCTCATCTCCCCACCGTCTCCGAGGCCAGATCGATCAATTCTCAATGCCGTGCTTCATCCAGGTTCCCAAGTTGCTTTTTCTGAACGTTCTGCCCAGCATAAACACTGGTACACCTTGAACAATTTTGATATGCCGGGCCTGCCGCTCTGCACCACTAACGAACAAGATCCCGCAGAACATGTATGTATATCACACTTAGCTTGACCTTCTCTCACTAGCATTCCATGTCCCGTGTATACCCTGCCGCTGCATCTACAGTTCTATACACTCGCGTTCCAGCCATGTCAAGTGCGTCTTCTGGCCGGTAGAAGCACAATCATATGTCTGTCTTGTCAGATGCACGTGCCCAACGCCGTCTCCCATGCACCGTACCACTGCAACTGTTTCGCGATCGTGTGAGCCTCGCGTGCATTCTAGGTCCATTCCACCCGATCTCACGGCCTTCCCAGGATGCTTACAAGTGGACTTTTTCCGCGCTGGATTGAAGTGACACGGAACACAGCTTAGCACTGTACGCCACGGAATCTGCGCAGGGCGAAAGGAACGTAGTAACCCAATAGACATGTATGACGTTACTAATAAGTGAACTTGCAGACAGTCGAGAATCGCGGAAGTGTGGGCTGGGCGAGGAACCTGATGCCGCTCTGCTTAAGTTCGACATTATGGATGTATCAGAAGTTTTGCTGCAGCGTATGTACGAGTCATCGGTGACTCGGTGACACCTTGAGCTGTCGATAAACTGATTGGATAGATACTGCGGCTGGGAACGTACATACTGAGCGGAAATTGAGGTGTGTATGGAGGGACGTGAATCCGCGCTGTGCCTCGCTCGTGCTAGCGGCGATCCGAATATCGTATCGCGGGTTTATCTATCTTTGCGCGCTCATGTGTCAGTGTTTCTACCGGGATCAGAAGATTCTTTCTCACGAACTGTACAGTATGCCCGCGCCAGTATGGTGACTCTGCGCCTGGTTTGGTCGACAGGGTTGCAATGGCGCGATGTGTTCAGAGGAGTAGTGTTGCCTCCCGTTTGGAGGGACTAAAGAGAGACGGTGCGAGAGGGGTCTAGCCGTCGTCCGAGGGAACAGGCCTCGGATACGTTTGTGCGCGAAACGGCGAATAGAACCTAGCTGACAGCAGGTTTGAATAGCTCACCCGGGTCGGTATAAGTCTGGCACTATGGCAGTCGTTGCAGCTCCAGTCAACCAAAACACGCGCGTGAAGTAGGGTGTCGGGTTGCAATCTAGCTCGTGGGCGAGAGGCACGTAGAAGCCAGCTGGTCCAAGTCGCTGCATCTCAAGTACACCCGGATCAATATCACGACAGGTAAGCGGGAGCTCAAGTGGGACGTACCATTCCTTTACTCACAACATGGGGATGATGTGCCCCTCGTCCGTCCGAGAGAATGGTGTACATGAGTTTCCACTGTTCCGCTTGGTTGATATCCACAAGACGAACTTACGTCTTGCCTCAATATCGTCATTTGCTCAACGTTTTGCACCAGTCAGGTGGCGGGACGTGAGTGAATCTAGTGCGGGTTTGTCAGGCGGGCGTTGACGCGCAGTACGAGTACGCGTGGGAGTAGGGGGAGATGGAGCAAGGGATGAATCTGGAGAGCATGAGAGCGATTTTGCATGAGCAGAGACTTGGCGGGTATGCGCTTTGGACGTACGTCGCACCCTCAGATCCATGGTAAAACTAGGGTATGCGTGAGGCGTCTGCAGAGCGCGGAATCACAGATCCCGCGGCGTGAGGATTCGTCAAAGCGACAGTACTCAACGATGAGTTGCGTATTCTGACGGTACGACACGGGCGTGTTTACGGTTTAAGACGACATTCTGTGAATATGTCAAGCGCCGTGAGCGGAACGGTAGGTCCAGGGATGTTACAGAAGGCACATCGATACATGCCTTAGACCGTCGGCTTCGAAAGTGAGGGCTCTCCATTATGGGGAGCCCGGAAAGCTTGGCAGGGGAGGCAAACTTGAAGTCTTGAACCTGTCGGAAGGGCAACATGGTGATGTTGAACGGTTCAGACTGAGCTGTAATCATGACCAGGTTGAGCTGTGTTTCAACAGAAGAGGTCGTCGCTCAACACACGAAAACAAGTGCAGATGACTTGGTGAATGATTGGCCTGCGACGTTCAAGTCGATGGAGGAGGAAGCGCCTACGGGCCTCTCGGCACCTGATCAAGAAGCGCCTAAGGATTGTTTGCTCCCGACGGCCAGCTCGCACCTTGTCCCAAACTACTGCTGCTATGGTCTGAGCGGCCTCTGCTGATGGGAGACAACCCACGCTCTCTTGCATCACTCGTTGTTTCACATCTATGACGGCTTCCTGCTTCCTGTGCTCTTCTGTGACGGATCTCTTGCTGACATTCTGACGTCTCTCTCGTCTACGTCATTCGCAGCTGGCACAGATCGAGAGGTACGTAGACGTGTTCCATCATTTGTGGTGAGTGTGAGTCTGGCACGTCGCTCGCTCGAAACGCATACAGCCAGCTGCAGTCGGTTACCCGTACGTGCTATAGCCTCACTCTGTTTGTCCTAACGTATACGCGCCTCTGCTATGAGTACTGGTGCCCAGTGGAAAATCCCCACGGGCGGATACGTGCACGACAGGGCGCTTCTGCGACCCCAGATATGCACTGACCAGTGCAGAGTATTTGCACTGGTGCAGATCACCATACGCGCGTTTCAGGAGCAATCTGCTGGCATCTGCGTTCTACGGGGCACTACGCGTCCACATATCCCCTCGGAATGCCCCATTAAACCCCTGATTGCCACGTACTCTTGTGCACATAATTGCACTCGCGAGCTGGCCTGCCGCCTCTGCTTCTACCGCTGCCTCCGCCCTACCCCCATGCTTCAGGCTCGCCCCTTCCCCTTCCCCTTCCCCTTCCCCTTCCTCCCTTTCTTCTCGGACTCGGCTTCGTTGTAGACCTGTGCCCGACTCGATGTATTAGTTAGATAGCGTATAGGAGCCAATGGATTGACTTGCAGCACGATCCGCCGAGGGTAGTGCAAGGAACGCGTTGATAGTATCTTCGAGCGACTCCTCGCGGTCTTGCTGGAGTGCAAACACATGCCTGTTCAATGCAGCTGTCAGTAGCTTTGGATGTGTGTGTTGACGAGATACTCACATAGCGGCGTACATCTAGAAACGGAGTGCATGGAGTATAGGTTAGCAAGGGCGACAATGATCAGCGTAGAGTCGACTAGAGAGCTCACCTTGTTGTCCTCCACGGTGAGAGACTTGAACGCCTTGTCAAACTCGTCCGTAGTCGCTAGGGGATGTGTTTTGATATAGCAGTATGCATAGAGATTGCTATGGCCGACAAGGGGCGGGGGTGAGAGTATGGACAATCAGCGTGTACAGCGTGAAGAAGGACTAGGTAGGACGTACCGTGCAGTCTTGCTGGTCTTTGAAACTCTCATGCGGCTGACCTTCTTTCCAGCAGTCTCCGGCACGGTGGGTGCGCTCGAGTTTGATGGCCCTGCGAGCGGTTCGTTCGATGTGGTCTGTGTGGCACCCTTTGCCAGGGCGGCGTTGACAAGGGCACCCATGGCTGGAGTGATGAGAGAGGGCATTGGTGGAGCGTTTGAGTCTCGGAGCACATCCCTACGGAGCATGCATATCAGTAGAGAAGCGGTCCAGGATGTTGCTCTTGATGAACGCTCACAGCGGGTTTTTCACCTGCAGCAGGTAGAGGAGGTAGCTTAGGTTAGCTATACAAGGTTAAACCGAAAAGGCTCACATGGAAGGCGGATGGGGCACCCGTGACTGTCCCTGCAAGAGCCATAGCGGTCATGGAAGATGGGCGGGGCTCACTGGGCAAGCTTGCATCTGTCTTGCGTAGGTTCGAGGTGTTGAGGGGGGCTGGCACCGTGTCAGGCAGATCGACGTGGCTGTCGACTTCGGGCACAATGGCCGCCCACTCCATGTCGTCCGCTGAAGATTCAGCCAGATCAGGGGTGAGCGACAACCGATCGCTCACCTGGGGTGTAAGCCGAAGGAGTGCAAGAGGTGGCTGGATGGGCGCTGCATCCGGTTTGCCGGCAACTTGAATGGGATGAACAATGTCCTCGGGCACAACGGGCGCAACAGAGGCAGCGCGTGCAAAGGGCGCGATGGTTGTGGCAGTTGTGATGGGTGCGACGGGCACAGCGTGTGCAATGGGCGTGACGGACACGGCGTGTGCAATGGGCGCGACGGACGCGGCGTGTGCAATGGGTGCGACGGACGCGGCGTGTGCAATGGGCGCGACAGACGCAGCGTGTGCAATGGGCGCGACAGACGCAGCGTGTGCGATGGGCGTGATGGACGTGGTGTGTGCGATGGGCGTGATGGACGTGGTGCCTGCAATGGGTCCGGTGGGCATGGCGTGTGGGGTGGGTGCGATGGGTGCGACGATGGTGGAGGAAGCAGGAGGTGTGATGGGTGCGACAGTGACAGTTGCGGTCTGTGCGACGGGTGTGACATTGGGTACAGGCGCGGCAGAACTTGGCGGATGCATAGAGCTTGAGCGAGTCGGTGCGTGAAAGGAGGCGTTGAAAGACTTGAAGGCTACTACGCTTGGCGAACCGGCACGGGACGCATCTAACAGGACTGTGGGCATATTGACATGTCCATAAGAGTGGAAACGC